>ML261618.1:0-105630 GCA_005239495.1 Nicotiana undulata | reverse complement strand
GCAACTAGCCAAAAACACATAATTATATCAATTTAGGAAGATTCGAAGAGGATTTATCAAATATTTCCTTAAAAATGCATTCTTCACGTACTTTGGAAATTCCACTTCGAGCCTCGGCGTTCGGAAATTATATTTCTAGAAGAAATGCGCTATACGTCGCCTAAGGATCAAGATTAACTTAATTAATCATCCCTCAATGGCCCAAAAATCAGGATTCACATTTTCATCAAACCCCTCTTTCTTCCCCCAACAATTTCTTATGAATTTCAATGAATTAGGAAGAGGAAATTCTCAAAGAATGGAAGAAATTGACATGCGGAGGGTTAAGTATTACTTACCTGAGGTATTTGGGATGAAACAGTCGTTCTGGAGCTCTTGGGGTCGTTAACAATGGAGGAAAAATTGATTTTTGGATGAAAATTCACGAAAGGGCTATTTATAGGTCTACCCAGCAGTTTCCACACCTGCGACCTTTGGATCGCAAGTGCGGACTCGCACCTGCGGGAAAAGGGTCGCTGCTGCGGAAAAAGGCCTGGGCACTGGGGGGAATTCTCGCACCTGCGGACTTTGGATCGCAGGTGCGGACTCGCACCTGCGGGAAATTGGCCGCACCTGCTACGGCCTGGGCCTTGGGGATTTCTCGCGCCTGCGGAGTCTGGTCCGCTCCTATAGAGCCGCTCCTGCGGAGGAAAGGCTACTCCTGCGGAAGGAGTCGCGCTTGCGTTTCAGTTCCCGCTGGCGCGAGACTCGCCAGCGGCTCATGGACCGCAGGTGCGGTCACACCAGCAAATTCCCACCAACAGTTCAATTGCTGGTTTTTGACCCCGTTCGGGGTCTGGGAGACCCCTAGGCCCACCCGAGCCCTCGACAAATTATACCAACGAGTCCCAAATCACATGACGGACTCGCTCGAGCTCCCAGAACACTAAAAACAGCATTCATAACAAGAATCATTCTCCAAAACCCCTTAGATCAAACTTAGAATTTCAAGAAAAATCAAATGGCTCATCAATACGCCGAACGGGTCTACACTACTCAGAATGACCCCAAATTTTGCGGACAAGTCATAAATGACTATACGGAACTATTTCCAGTTCCGTAATTCCATTCAGACCATAATTTCACGAGGTCCAATTCCAGGCTGAATTCCAAATATTATGAAGTCCTGAATTCCAATTCAGGTGCCGAAATACTCCCGGGTCATCAGAAACCCGAGGCGAACACACTCCCAAGTCCGAAATCATCATCCGGAGCTGCTGGAGCTGTCAGAACTCGATTCCGAGGTCGTTTGCTCAAAATGCTGCTCGGAACCAAAATTAGCCAAATAGGCTAGCCTTCAGGAACCAAGTGTTCCTGAACTGGCCAAATCACTTCCGAATCTCGAACTACCTGCCCACACAAGTCATAAGGCACGAGTAGCCGCTATGGAAAGAGTCATTCACGGGAACAGAGTCCCAACACACAAAACGACCGTTTGGGTCGTTACGAAAGTCATTTTGAAAAGGGGTTAAGAAACCCTAGTTGTGAAGACGAAGAGATGTTTTGAAAAACTCATAAAGATGCTTAGGGAAAACTGTAAAGTAACACATAATACACTCAGATCCATTACAGATCTAAAGAGTCAAGCGATGAAAATAGGGTTTCATAGAAGAAAAACCCAGAGATGGAGATATTCCGTCTTAGAAGCCATGAATCTAGCCAGAAATAGAAGAGTCTTACTCAGACGGGCTAAGGTCGCTTGAGAACGGCAAAAACAGACCATGGGTGTGAGTTGAACATCCGCTAGTCCCTTGAAGACCCATGGAGGCTAGGGGTGGTGGTGGAGCCACCATTGTTACCGGTGAGAAGGAGTCATGGATAGGCAAAGAGCTTGAGAGAGAAATGGAGGAGATGACGGCGGAGAGTGAAGAGAGAATGAGGGTTTGGGGTGGGGGGGGGGTTGACTATTAAGTTAATTAGGGTAAGAACGTATCTGGTCTGTTGATAAAAATTGATCAACGGTCCAGATTAAAAAGATATTGGATCGGGTAAATTTAGGATTGGGGTGATTCAATTGGGGGTTTGGGGTGATTTTGATATGCTGAAATTGAAATAAACATAGGCTATTTGTTAAATACCCAATTCAAATTATTAAAAATAATTAGTAAAATAGCTAATAATTATAAATATGAATTTCATGCATAGAAAATAGTTTAAAATGATTATTTAGTATTTTAAAATACCAATGACTATTATCTGGTAGAAAATAGTACAAAATTATATGCTTGGGCTATAATTGCAAAGTTATTGCAATTATAGCCAAAAGATGCCTATTTGGCTAATTATGAACTAATTTGGCCTTAATAGGAAATAAGTTAAATCAAGAAATGCTTTTGAAACCACTTGTGATGCGATTTTATAATTATTTATTGGAAATAAAATGCTGGATAAATTAATAAAAATTATGGAAAAATACCAATGGTTATTCATGCATGATTTTGAAGGTACATATGCAATTTTAAAATTAATTGTTGGGAAACATTGGGTATCAACATTGGGCATCCTCTCCCTCAGCACCACTTAATGTCGGAGCCTCAAGTCTACCAAATCTCTCCCACATGTGCTGCTCATCGCCGGCCATCACCGGCCATCACTGGCACCTGAATAACTTGCCTAGGTGTACGGGCAGTAGGAGTCTGAGTGCCTCCCCCAGCCTAAGAAGTAGCGGTTGTAGTAGAAACAACGACGGCCTGTGCTAGACTGGTGCACACAGTTAGAATCTAGGCCAAGGTCTCTTGAAGACTTGGAATACCAATAGGCACGGCCGGTGCTTGGCCCTGTCCCACTGGAATATCCGCAGTTGGGGCCTGATCTGGAGCAACAAACAAGTCTATAGGTACCGCTCTAACAGCTACGCGACTTGCTCCTTTACCTCTAGCACAGCCTCGACCCCTCGTGGGTCCCACTGGTGGCTGATCACCTTGTCCGGTAGAGTGTGTCCTCACCATCTGTGAGAGAATGAAACAACAGAAGTTTAATTTCGAGAATCAATAGGTTCGCACGACAGAATTAAAGAATTTGAGATTTTTCCTAAGGGTTCTGCAGCCCCTCGAAGATAAGTACAAACGTCTTCGTACCAATCCGCAAGACTCTACTAAGCCTGCTCATGACCGGTGAGTCCTATGTAAGCTACGCTCTAATATCAACTTCTCACGACCCCAGAATCTACACTGGCCGTGATGGCGCCTATCGTTATACAAGGCTAGCCAACTCATTTCGCATAACATAAGGGACGTTTCATTTAATTCAATACCGTTTGATTCATCATAAAACTTCCCACTTTTAACATTTCACAAATACAGATAATAAAAGAAAACATCTAAACAATATCCCAAAACCCGAAATTAGCGGTCATGAGCAACTAAAAGGAAATAAAATATCTGACATAATTTCCTAAATACAACAATTCTAAGAAATGTAAAGAACGAAAAAATAGGAAGGAGAAGGGCAGGGCTGTGAACGACGTGCAGCTACCTCGCAGTCTCCGACAAATGCTCCAGTGAGGATGAATCAACTCTCACTCGGTCCTGGCACCTGAATCTGCACACAAGGTGAAGGGATTAACATGAGTACGCCAACTCAGTACGTAAAAATTATTACTAAATACTTGAGTGCACTGACGAGCATTTATAATCACAAAATTTCATAATATAAGCAATAGTGGAAATAAATGAATCAAATCAGGAATCTAAATTCTGAATGTTTGATAAAAACTCCAATTTTTTCATTTAAAAATCTCGTATAAAACATTGTTCAACATTATTATTGGAGGCTCAGTGTAAAGAAGAGTGAAAACAGTAGTTTCATAAAAATAAGCCCCTTGAGCACAGTATCACTCACAAATAAATCCTCTCGGGCAAGCCTCTCAGTCACTCGTGACTCAACTCTCATCAGTCAATGCTCACACTCAGCACTCTCGCTCAATAGGTACCATATAATAATAGTTACGGCATGCAGCTCGATCGATAAATAGTCGAATGAACTCACTGGGGGTGTATACACTCCAGAGGGGCTCTTACAGCCCAAATGCTATATCGCTGCGGCGTGCAGCCCGATCCCATATCTCTTGCTGCAGCATGTAGCCTAATCCATAACTATCCTCACAATCCGGCTCTCGGCCTCACTCAGTCATCCTCACAAGACATTCGGGCACCTCAGTACAGATCAATGGGTCTCAACCCAAAATATCTTTCATTAATTTAAAAATAGAGTGATTAACAAGAATAAACAGTGAACCGGTATAAATCATGACTGTGAATACATTTTCTTTCATAATAGTGTGAGGATAGTAGTAAAAATACCCCCTGAGGGTCAAACAGGTCGGTAAAAGGCCCAAACATGGCATACAACTCAAAACATAGTAATAATATCTAGTATACAAAACATCATACAATTTCTAGTCAAATATGCGGCTAAATAGCCATTACGGGATGGACCACGTCACAATCCCTACTGGTTCACACCCACATTCCCGTCACCTAGCATGTGCATCACTCATTTATCAAAACAATACAAAATACCAAGGTTTCATACCCCCAGGTCTAGATTTACAATCGTGACTTACCTCAAACCGGCCAAAAATTCAAACTCGCGATGCCTTTGCCTCTTGACTCGGCCTCCAATCGCTCCGAATCTACCAAAGTCAGTACCATATCATCAATATATGTTAAAGAACAAAACCCATGCGAAAGTTATAAAATTTACTCGAAAATCCCAAAATTAGCAAAACCCGACCCTCTGGCCCACGTCTTGAAATACGATAAAAATCATAACACTGGAATTCTTATCCTCTCACGAGTCTATACATACCAAAATCATCAAAATCGGACCCCAAATGGCCCCTCAAATCCCCAATTTAAACTCTCCAATTTCAAGCTCTAATCTCCAAATTTTCCCCTAAATTTTCCACTAAAAGCGTGATTAACAATGGAATATTTGCCATAAGCACAAGATACCGGGTCCAAGTGGCTTACCTCACTGAAAACACTTAATTCCCCCTTGAAATCACAACTCAAAGCTCCCAAATCCGTCAAAAATGGATGAAAACTCACGAAGGCAACCTTTTATACGTATGGCGCCGCACCAATAGAAAATCCCGCGCAGGTGCGGTTTTTACTTAAAAGCAAAATTTTGCATCTGCGGCCTTTTTCATGCACCTGCAGGCTCGCATGTGCGAGCCAACCTCCGCACCTGCGCTCCCAGGCCAAGCTTCCTAATTCAACATCTACCCATGGTCGTCCACACCTACGCCTTCGCACCAACGGCTCCCCGTCTGCAGGTGCGGCTACACAAGAAAGCCTTCACCAGAAACCAATTTGCTGCCTTTTACAAACTTTTAACTTCCGTTAGCCATCCAAAAACCTTTTCGAGGCCCTCGAGACCTCAACCAAAAGTACTAACAAGTCATATATCAACGATGCCGCAACAACCCAAACCCTGTCCGAATTACTCAAAAATTTGCACTTACATCCAAAATAACACTACGAACCTGTTCCAATTGTAAGAATTCCATTCCGATCTCGATAGATAATTTTTCTCCGCCGACCGAAATTTTCCAAAAATCCAATTTCACCAATTCAAGCCTAATTCTACTCTAGACCTCCGAACAAAATTCCGAACACACTCATTAGTGAAGCTATCCGAGCCATAAAAACTACATTCTGAGATCATTTACCTATAAGTCATTTTCCAATTATCTTTTCCAACTATCAAACCAACTTAAGAGACTAAGTGTATCATTTCTCTCCACAACCACTCTGAACCCGAGCCAACCCACCCAACACAACATGAATATGCTAAACAACACAAAACAAAGCAGAAATGGGAGAAACGGGGCTAATCTCTCGGACTGACCGGTCGGGTCGTTACATCTCTGCACCACCCATGTTCTTATGCACAAGTAGATTCAACCAACAAGATAATTATCCAAAACCCTAAAAAAAAGTTAGAAGATGCCAAGGGCAAGTGGCCAGATAAGCTACAGGGTGTGTTGTAGGCATATGGGACCACGCGGGTAAAACACCCTTTTAGCTCATATACGGTACGGATGCTTTGATACCGGTTGAAGTGGGGGAGCCAACCTTAAGGTTTTTCCGAAAAAACGATGAAGCAAACAACGAAGTGTTGTTGTTCAAGTTAGATTTGCTGGAGGAGCACTAGGATCTGGCATACGTGAGGATGGTGTACCAAAAGCAAAGGATGGAGAGGTATTACAACCGCGAGGCGAATCTCCGTTATTTCAATGTTGGAGATTTTGTTCTGAGGAAGGTTACTCAAAGCACTCAGAAAGTTAATGCTGGGAAGATGGGACCAACGTGGGAAGGACATTATCATGCTTCAGTTATAACCTGTAAAGGCTCATATGAATTTGAAAATCAAGATGGAGTCAAGTTGCCGAGAAACTAGAACGTGACTCACCTTAGAAGGTATTATTTTTGAAGATCCTTTCTGGTACTGATAGTATGTTCTACACTCTTTATTCCTTTGACCAGTTTTTGTCTCAATCAGAATTTGCTTGCAAGGTTTTTAAGGAGGCAACAACGTAAACCATACTGTGAAGAGAGGATCATCGACAAAGGCAAGACCTTCAATATCAAGGCACTAAAGTTCCTCCATCGATGGATCAATGACCGTAAGCTCGTGTGACAAATAACCTGTAGATGGTTAAATAATCTTTGGTTTGACGGCGAATCTCTCCTACCAAAACTCAAACAGATCAATTAACCATCCACAAGTTGTCTCCGCCGATAAAACAACAATATAAAGTATAAAGGATGGATAGGCCTTTGGTAAATGGAGAACTTCAAGTGTTCGAATTCTCATACATGATACGGCACCAAGTGTTCCACACAAACCAGGGATTGTTAGAACCGGGATCAATATCTTCTCAGGATCGAAGACTGCATGATCAGCTCCGTAGAAATAAGTTCTACAAGTTAGCCACATGTATTGGCAGCTTTATTACTTAAGCAAACAAGTGTTTATGTAAATGTAATTTTAAAGATAGAGGGAATAAATTAAAGTCCTTTTACTCTTATCTTATTTCTTGTCGGAATGATAAGTTAATTTATTTTATCATTTGAAAGTTAACAAAAACATCAAATACTTGCGCTGGAATGAACATGAGACGTCCTCTTCAAGAGTAATGTAAGAATAAGGGCCCTATCTTATGAAACACTTATAGTAAAGGTTAGATTCTGGAAGAATTAATGCCCCAAATCAAAGGCTTTCGGATGCGAAAATATTCCCGAAGCATTTTCAGTTAAATGAAAAGGAAACAACCCTGCTGAAGATCCTTGCTGGTACTGATAGTATATGCTACACTTCTGTTACACCCCATGTTTTCATCGTGAAAGTACGCTATAAGTAAATTTATATAAGCTCGGAAATGAGATGTTACATCCTGCATTTTCATACGTTAAAGTTTCCTCGTAACTTAATCGACGTATGCTCGGGGATGAGATTATCTTGAGCTTATAAGTATTATGCTATTTCAAACAAATGATATGTAAATTCGTGAAGGTGAGAGGGTAAACGAATTGAAGAAAATGAGTTTCTTCAAAGTTTGACATTTCAGGATAAATTACGGTCTAAGCTATAATACCCCGTATTTATGGACTAGTGCCATACAAGACACTACATGAATGATGATAGTAAGGGGTATAAAATTTGTTAAAAGTGAGTAGTATTTTATGTAATTTGAGATAATTCTTAATTATGTGAATAATTATTTTTAGTGGGAGATGAATTAAAATCTTTGGATAATTAAAGAAACCCAACGTGGCAACACCCCTTTCCCATGTAATGACTCTTGCAAAAGAGTGAAAGGTGGCACATTTAAAGGTTTTATGTGAAACAAAGCTTGAAATATTTGGCCTTCACCCATTAAAGCATAAGACCTCTCTAAATTCAAGAAAAAGGCCTTATATCAAAAATGGTTAGCTACGGTTTCCAACAATAGTTCAGTCACAAATTTGCTAATCATGTTAGCAATGTGATATTTCTTGCAATTCTAAGGAAGCCCGGTATAATCTTTATCAAGAATATCATACGAATCATTCCCTACTTCGATCCGCCGGTATGTTAAGGCTAGACTTCCCTTCATTTAAGCATTATCTCATAATTGCATGTGTTTGATAACTAGGCCAAAAGAGAAGTTCATACTCCCTAATTTATATATATTTTCCAAGTCTCATAATTTATAGTATTCTCCCTTATCAAGACTTTATATTTAATTAAGTATTGTTTTCTTCCGATCAAGAGATCATAGGGTCTATATATATATACAGTATTACAGTATTTTCACTACCATCGAGCTATAATTGATGGAAAAGGCCCTATTGGGCAACCTCTAATGAGATAGTAAGTTATATACCGAGCCTACTGTGGCCGAGCGCCTATGAGCGAGTCTAGCATGGCCGAGATACAAAGCCTAGTATGGCTGAGTGCCTATGAGTGAGCCTACTACGTCAGAGCTATTATATATATATACTGAGACTTATAAGGACATACCACTATTTTACTTACTATATTGAGAGAGATAAGTTAGTATCATCAGGTGTGCATATCTTCAGATTATCTTTGACTCCTAGTTACTTTCAGTTATTATATTATCAGTTCAGTTTCGGCTTTCAGTATATTGCCTTACATACTCGATACATTATTTTATACTGACGTCCCTTTTCTGGGGGCGGCGCATTCCATGCGTGCATGTTCACACACACATACAGGTAGACCTCCTCATTTGGTGTTTCCCGAGTTCAACTTGATCGTTAAGCTCCATGCCCTTCAATGTTGCCGGGTCTAGAGCTTTATGTACATCTTGTGTATATATGTATATAGGTTATTAGTGCGTCGGGGCCTTGTTCAACTCACAGTATATCCATAAGTAGAGGCTTGTAAACATATCCTGTTAGTTGGTGCAGTATGTTGGGCTTGTAGACCTTGTACGTATATTTTGATTGGTTTGCCAGCTATATTAGTTTTGACGGCCTTGTCGGCTCAACATTATATTGATGTTTAGTCATCATTTGCAAATTGTCTTGCAATGTGGCCCATGGACAAAGTATGATATTATATGTTCAGAGCCCCTTAGTCACAAGTTAGTACGGAAGGACAGGTGAGGCACCAGGTGCCGGTCTCACCCCCCAGGTTCGGGGCGTGACATAAGTGGTATCAGAGCAGTTATGTCCTAGGCAGTCTACATGCCGTGTCTAGTATAGTCTTGTTTATGGGTGTGTTGTGCATGACACTTATAAGTAGGAGGCTACATGGAATTTAGGATTGGTAATCTTTCTTCTTACTCTAGATCTTGTGATAGAGCTCAGTTGTAAGAATTCAAACTCTTAAACTCTAATTTACTCGTAATAAGACGAAACCTACACCCAGAAAGACATATGGTAAGAGATATATATGCGGAAGAGTTGAGTCATAGGAACTCTATTTTGCATCATGCTTATGATGAGTAAATGTGAGGTCTTCAGTAGACCATGTGTGTACTATAATGTGTAAGCCTCTTGATAAGGAGCCTTACGGCAAGAATATTTATCCACCCCTATATAGAAAGTCAATGAGAGATTCAGAAGATAGATACAAGTTTCAACAAGTAAAAGAAGCAAAATGGAGAAGGGTATGAGGCGCCCAGTTAATGAAGGTTATCAGTATTTACAAATTTTGACAGAGGAATAACAGAGGCACGTACAAATTACCACACCTATCTCATTTATGTCCTATGGAAGGTAACAAAATTAGTATAGACAAGGACCGGATATCAGGATCCGGCTGGGGTTAGAGTAACCCAAAATGGTGAATGGATTGTGTGTGTTAGTTGACATTTCCTGAGGATATTGCAAATGTTCTAATAGATCTCCTTGTAAGACACCTAGATGGTGCATTCTAGAATAGTACAACTAGATATGAATACAAGAGTGTAATTTTTTTTTACAAAGATAGGCACTGGAATCCTGGAAGGGATAAATATTACCTTAGTGTGACTCCCGCCCTAGTAGAGAGATAATGTTAGGCAACTCGAAGAGCCAATGGATAGAGCAAGGGGATCTAAAAGCAAAAGAATGTCTTGTTGAAGTTTTCAAAAGAAAGTGACAGGCAGAAAATGTTAGCAGGGAAATAAGAATAGAAAATAAGGAAGCATTATGATTAAGGTGTGATACATGGACGACAACGGTAAATAAGAAAAATGATGACAATATTACAGAGTCTATGGTCAGGTGAAGGAAGATACGAGAGGTGATAGGCCTTGAGACAACAAAAGAGTGTAGGCCATAAAGTTGTATCCTCATCTCGAGAAATAAGTTTGTGCCTCTAACTTAATTACCGGAAGGAAAAGTTAGACCCTAGAATAATATAAATCAGTATGGGCTGGTGAACAAGATAAACTAAACATGAATTATGGACTGAGTGATTAGATAATAGTTGGCATCATGAGAATTTTAGATTTCATTTTTGCGATAACAGAATGGACAACGGAAGAAGATTTATGAGAAATTCGGAGAATGGTCATTAAGGAAGACGCTTCCCTAAAGCAATCAATGTGATTAAACTTAAGCTTAAGAGACTTTATGTGCCAGTTGTAGTAATTGTCACCCTCGCGAGTACGGAATTTTGTTATCCTTAGTACAGAAGGGTTGCCGCAAGGTGAGAAATGGTCATCGATGATGTGAAAAGACGCCAAAAATGAAGAGGGGAAACATCTATAGGTAGATTATCGTAGCTCCAACTCTTAGTACTCCCCTAAAGGGGGGAATATGGAGTGATGTGGCATTAAGTCAGAATTAATTGGTTCTAGTAACTAGAGAATGGTAAAAGAAGAATGTGATAAAATGAGGAAGGAATGAGATCACACTTATTCAGCTCCTACGTATATGCTGCGATTCCAGAACATTAAGCAAGCACGACGCCAAGGAGAGGAAGTATGGGTTTCGGCTTGGGAAGTTATTGATAAATAAACAACCAGCGCAAGATGTAAGTTTAGACAAAGAAAATAACCCAAGAAAGATTTCGCGGAGTACTGATATTGGAATGGGCCAACAAAAAGTTAGAGTTGATTAAGGAAGAGCCTAGTTATGGATAGATAAAAGGATAATGACAAATGAATAGATCGTGGAAAATAAGCAAGAGTGAACCCCACACATGGAGAATTCAGTCTCGCAGATATGACAGCGTGATCCTTGAGAAATATTCAGATATGAGTTGGGGTAGTTTAAGGCACCGTATGAGATTTAAAGAAATAAAATTCAGTTCCACTAGGAACATGGTCAAAACTTTAGTTGAGAAGCAACCGTACGAGCATACGAGTTTGGAGGTAAGTAACTAACGATAATTATAGGTGAGTACGGACATCCAAAAAAAACTATCAGAAATACGATGTGATAAGCTCGTAGCCCTACAAGAATCAAAGGGTCCTCCCTAAGTACTACAATGAAAGACTAGCCGAGGAAATAAGGAAGAAGGCTTCAACACAAGCTCAGTTACCCATAGAGGGAATGGTCTTATAATAACATGTCTCAATACAACATTGCATGCACTCCATAAGAATGTGGCACCTACCGTGGCTAATGAACGAGGAGTATAATCAGAAGTGATATTCAAGATCATATGAGTTGTATCGATATTCGATATGTGTGGTCTATAAGGTAAGCTAAGTATGCACGCAACAAGGGGGAAAAAGACAAGGAAAGGTAATAACTTACGTTTAAAGAAAGTTGAGAAAGAACGAAAGGAATTATTCGATCAATGATCTAGAGTTAGTTATGTTATGAATGCACTTAAGAGTTCTGAGTATTATCCATGCAACATATATGTTGAAAATCATACAGCCGTAGAAGATTTCAATATAAGTTAAAAGAAAGAATTAAGCCAGGTCATAGACAAAAGGTTGAATTGTTAGAAGATTGTATCATGGATATTCCATAGCGTCCATGTAAAGCTAATGTAATCACTAATACCATGATCCACGGATCAGAATATAGCTTAAGCCTACATAAAGGCTGATCAGAAGGAAGAGGAAACTAAAGAGTTACACCAACAAAGTAAATCAGGACTCTGATTATTGGACCTAGAAAATTATAGAAATTATGCTTGAGAACATTGTAGAATAACTCATAATATCAGAGGTACACGAGAGGTAGTACAATAACCAAATTCTATAACGGTTCTAGATCAAGCTAGTTAGAAGAGTACCAGCCTTATAAGAAGTCAGTATGAAGCTCCCACCGGATTGTGTTTCCACCAGAGGTGCAAGTGTTCAAATAAAACTTCAAGTTGTGGATGTGAATTATACCTATGCAGAAGGGAGGTCATAAAAGAGATAGAAGAGGTGAAGAAGTATTTTAAGGTAAGTAAGGTGTAACGATCCGACCGGTCGTTTTGCGCTCTAGGACCCCATTCCCCTAAATGAGACTTCCCGTAGATGCTTTTAATGATTTATGACTTGTGGGGATGGGTGGTTCGGGATTTGGAAGAGTTTGGAATGGTATAGGAACACTTGGTTCCTTAAGGTTGGCTTTTGAATTCGGTCAATGTTTTGAGTAAACGACCTCAGAATCGAGTTTCGATCATTCTGGTAGCTTTGTATGATCATTTCGGACTTAGGTGTATGTTCGAAGTGGGTTTTGGATGACACGGGAGAATTTCGGCGCGCAATAGCGAAATAAGAGTTTCCTTAAGTTCAAATTGTGGTTTGTGATGTGTTTTTGTGTTATCAAGGTCCAAACAGAAAGTTCCGTCATTTCATTTATGACTTGCTCGTAAAATTTGGTGTCATTCCAAGTAGTATAGGTCGGTTCGGCGCATTTTTAATGAATTCAAGAACTTAAAAGTTCTTAAGTTGATTCTAGGGGTTTTGTGGTGTGATTTTGAGTTTTAGCGTTGTTTTGGGTGTTTCGAAGGCTTTAGTGAGTCCTTGTTATGATTTGGGACTTGTTGGTATATTTGGAAGATGTCTTGGGTGGGCCCAGATGCCGCTCGGGCATTAAACGTGTGCAAAAACCAGCAAAAATAGCTGCTGGTGCACCAGATCTGGTGCAACCACCCCTACGGTGGCCAAGTCGCAAGTGCGAGACCGCTCCTGCAGTCCCAAATCGGCTTATCACAAGCTTTGGAAGCCCATATGAAAGCTTTGGAATATTATTTTCGAGCACTAGAACGAAACCCATTCTTACCACAAGCTTTTAATAATATGGCGGTGATCTGTCATTACGTGCGACTATCTCCACAATAGAAAGAAAAAAAAAATCTAGTAAAGTAACTACTAGAACCAAACAGGCTTTCTACATATGCATCGTCTAAAACAACAATTTTTATCAGCTGTAGCAAAGAAAGAAACTTCATAGAAGTCAAAATAGGAAAAAATAAAAATGCCTAACAACTTTTTTCTATGGATATAAGGCTTTCAAAGTAAGTTGAAATAACTAAGTAAATAAGGGAATTTCGTACTTTTGACTATAAATTGATTTATTTATGCAACATTTGACTAGTTTCGAGTTCTTGGGAGACGAGTTTGGAGTTTCGGGCGCATTCTTGACCCCCAAAGTAGGCTCGGTACGAGGTGAGTATCTTTTCTAACCTTGTAAGAGGGAATTGTCCCCATAGGTAATTATAAATAATTGCATGTCCTTATTTGCGGGGGCTACGCACGCACGAAGTGACGAGAGTCCGTGCGTAGCTACTATTATGTTATGTTGGGTAGTTTTAGGATTCACAAGCATGCTTTTATGTGCCTTATATGTGACCCTAAATGTATTTTGAGTTTCTTAGTATCCTTGAATTGGTCTGAGAGTATTTAGGAAGTTATATTCAAATTTAAATTGCTTAATTCTTGTCTTCATGTATAATCTCCATTTAATTCCTGAACTCTTGATAATTATGGGTATGTGTATGGGCACCCGCGTCGCATGTATGATTCGTGAGTGGGGTAGCCCTATCATTATGTCAACCGCGTCGCATGTTCGATTCGCTAGCGGAGAATAGATGCATCTATGGTTCGGGTCGTTCGACCCTCGGTAGTGCACATTTACTTTTCACGTCTTATCGCATGTACGTTCATGGCCTGCCGTGTGTCTGATGATTTATGGGAAACCTTGTAACTGTATTTGTTTATTTTATGAAAAAGGAAAGGTTAAGTAGCTTGTATGCTATGGAAGTTGACACGTAAAGGCGCTAGAGAACGTTATTTGATGCTCTTTTCTTTATTACTGTTCATTACTGCTATTCCTGTTTAGTCTGTATCTATTATATATTGTTTGGCCCTATTAAGTATCACGTCGACCTCTCGTCACTACTTCTTCGAGGTTAGGCGGGATACTCACTGGGTACATATTTGCTTATGTACTCATGCTATGCTTTTGTACTTAATTGTACAGGTTCTGAGGTTGGTGCATCTGGTTATCAGACCGGAGCTCGATTCTGAGTTACATCTAGACTTGACTTCACGGTGAGCTGCTTCTTCTGGCGTTTCTGAGCAGCGCTATGGAGCCCTCTTTTGTTTATTCATTCCTACTTCTTTCAGACAACAGGACTGTTATTTCATCTTTTGCATACTCTACTAGTACACTTGTCGACTTGTGACACTAGTTCCTGGAACATACATAGTAGACACTATATCTTTTGGGGTTGTATGTATATTTATTGGTTTTTGATCCCCTATGGCTACATTTGTTCAAGTTAGTAAATTCTTTCTGTTTCCACTTAATGTCTTAAACTTGAATTTGGTAAGTGTTGCAAATTAAGTGAAATTCTCTAGTATGTTAATAGTTGGCTTGCCCGGCTATGGTGTTGGGCGCCATCACGACCTGAATTAAGATTTGGGTCGTGACATAAGGTAAATGTGGACAACGTATGAGATACTCAAATGCAGAAGGTTGTGAATAGTCCTTACTTCGGATAGAAGGCTAAAAGGGCGGGATTCAATATCTGGGAATGATAGCAGCATCTTCAGTAGCATGTCTTACAGCCTATGGTTTCTAGGTATCGAGAAGACTGATTAAGAGAGTAAAGAAGAGTTAGAGACAATGTGATGTCTCTCTTGATGTTCCATAATGACATAAGGAATTTGTGATGAAAGCAAGTTGAATGGTTGCGAGTAATATAAATAGATATGTAGAGGTCGCAAGCTATTGTATGGTAAATAGACAAGGTTCTATAAGACAAGAGTAAGGATGAGAAAGGGCGAATGAGAAAGTGACGAGAATGGATAAGTCCTTATGATTAAGCCTATGAAAACAAGAGAGCCACTGGTTTCTCTAAGTTATAGAAAGTTCAGTATAGCCTGAATGAACACAAAGAAGTCTAAGACTAGTAGCATTTATAAGAGATGGAATGATGCCCTGGTAGTAGAATAAGGGTGAAATTATGATAGATAAAGGATGATGTTTGGGCCTTGGATTAAGTAATGATTTGTAGAAAAAAAAGGATTTCATGAATTAGACGGGAATAAAATACCCACGTAAGGTGAATCACATTGGGATGCTATGAAATATGGTTATTGAAGTATTGTATCGCCCTAGGTGGATTAGGCAAGCCACTTTAGATGTTCTCCGATGAGACGTGTGCCCTAAAGGCAGTGTTACATAAAAGGTCAAGTTATCAATGGTACATTATAAATCATTATTGAGGTGAATCAACAATGAATGGATAAAAGTTACAAAGTATAAGATGAGATTAGGCTGTTATTCTTAAGATGAAAAGTAATGAGGAAGCATTAACAAACTTAGACTTATACCTATAGGATCAGCAACGAGAGTAAGCTGGAGTTCAGTAGCAGACCTCAGTAACGATAAATCTAAGTAAGAGTAATGGTGTAGTATGACCTACCTAGATGTAATAAAGTCATATAGATGGATAATAGGGGCTATGAAATAAGATAAAGTAATATTTGAAAGTTCGACAACGTACCGAGTGAAGAACTTCAGTATACCTATAGATGTCCAAAGGGACATCTTATCAAGCTTTGTATATGTTTACAAAGTGAGGCCTAGCGATTGGCTAAAACTTGAAGAAAAAAGTCGCATAGGCGCACACACAATGATAAAGTCGTACAGGCTGCATGACAGACGGTAGCAACAATTGACATTTCGGGATAAAATACGGTCTAAGCTATAATACCCCGTATTTATGGACTAGTGCCATACAAGGTACCACATGACCATGATAGTAAGGTGTATAAAATGTGTTAAAAGTGAGTAGTATTTTAAGTAATTTAAGATAATTCTTAATTATGTGAATAATTTTATAATTAATAAATTTTAGTGGGAGATTAAATAAAATATTTTGATAATTAAAGAACCCGAACGTGGAAGCACCCCTTCACATGTAATGACTCTTACAAGAGAGTGAAATGTGGCACATTTAAGGGTGCCATGTGACACCAAGCTTGAAATGTGGGGCCCACACCCCTTAAAGCATAAGATCCCTCTAAATTTATGAAAAGGTCTTATATAAAAAATGGTTAGCTACGGTTTCCAACAATAGTCCAATCACAAATTTGCTTATCATGTTAGCAACGTGATATTTCTTTTAATTCTAAGGATGCCCGGTATAATCCTTCTCAAGAATGTCATACAAATCATTCCCTACTTCGATCCACTGTTATGTGGTTTCTCGCAATTGACTTGTGTTAGAGGGATTATCAATAGAATCGGCTCAGGTATATTAAGGCTAAACTTTCCTTCATTTTGGCATGATCTCGTAACTACATGTGTTTGATAACTAGGCCTAAAGAGAAGTTCATACTCCCAAATTTATACATTATTTAGTCTCATAAGTTACAGTATTCTCCCTTATCAGGACTTTATATTCAATTGAGTATTGTCTTCTTCCAGTCAAAAATGCAGAGGGTTTACATATATACAATATTACAATATTTTCACTACCATCGAGTTATAATCGATGGGCAGGCCCCTATTGGGAAACCTCTGATCAAATGGTAAGTTATATATTGAGCTTACTATGGCTGAGCGCCTATGAGCGAGCTCAGCATGGTCGAGATACATAACCTAGTATGGACGAGCGCCTATGAGCGAGCCTACTACATTAGAGCAGTTATATATATACCGAGCCTTATAAGGTCGGACAACTATTTTACTTACTATATTGAGAGAGTTGAGTCAGTATCAGCAGGTGAGCATATCTTCAATTTATCTTTGACTCCTAGTTACTTTCAGTTATTATATTATCGGTTAAGTTTCGGCTTTCAGTATATTGCCTTACATACTCGGTATATTATTTCGTACTGACGTTCTTTTTCTGGGGGCACTGCATTCCATGCGTGAAGGTTCAGACAGACTGACGGGTAGACCCCCTCATTAGGTGTTTCCCGAGTTCAGCTTGATCGTTAAGATACATGCCCTTTGTATATATGTTTTGAGTAGGTTTGGGCCTTGTTCCGCTCATAGTATATCCATCAGTAGAGGCTTGTAGACATATCTGGTTTTTTAGTGCAGTATGTTGGGTTTATAGGCCTTTTATGTATATTTTGATTGGTTTGCCACCTATCTTAGTTATGACGGCCTTGTCGGCTCAACATTATATTGATGTTTAGTCATCATTTGCAAATTGTCTTGCAATGTGGCCCATGGTCAAAGTACGACATAATACGTTCAGAGTCCCTTAGTCGCAGGTTGGTACGCAAGGATAGGTGAGGCATCGGGTGTCGGTCTCGCCCCCTAGGTTCGGGGCTTGAAAAAAGTGGTATCAGAGCAGTTCTGTGCTAGGGATTCTACAAACCGCGTCTAGTAGAGTCTTGTTTATGGGTGTGTTGTGCACAACACTTATAAGCAGGCGACTACAAGAAATTTAGGACTGTCACTCTTTCTTCTTACTCTAGATCGTGTGATAGATCTCAGTTGTAAGAATTCAAACTCTTAAACTCTATTTTACTCGTATTAAGATGATACCTACACCAATAAAGACGGTTGGTAAGAGATATATCTGCGGAATATTTGAGTCAGTGGAACTCTATTTTGCATCATGCTTATGACGAGTAAATGTGAGCTCTTCAGCAGATAATTTGTGTACTATAACGGGAGATTCAGGAGATAGATACAAGTTTCAAGAAGTAAAATTGAAAAGGGTATGAGGTGCCCAGTTAATGAAGGTTATCACTATTTACAAATTTTGACAGAGGAATATAAGCCTTTTGAGTTACCTTCAGCAATAACAGAGGTACGTACAAATGACCACACCTATCTCATTTATGTCCTATGGAAGGTAACAAAATTAGTATAGACAAGGACTGGATATCAGGATCCGACTGGGGTTAGAGTAACCCAAAATGGTTAATGGATTGTTTGTGTTAGTTGACATTTTCGGAGGATATTGCAAATGTGCTAATACATCTCCTTGTAAGACACCTAGATGGTGCATTCTAGAATAGTACAACTAGATATGAATACAAGAGTGTAATTTTTTTTAAAAGATAGGCACTGGAATCCTGGAAGGGATAAATATTACCTTAGTGTGACTCCCGCCCTAGTAGAGAGATAATGTTAGGCAACTCGAAGAGCCAATGGATGGAGCAAGGGGATCTAAAAGCAAAAGAATGTCTTGTTGAAGTTTTCAAAAGAAAGTGAGAGGCATAAAATGTTAGCAGGGAAATAAGAATAGATATAAGGAAGCATTATGATTAAGGTGTGATACATGGACGACAACGGTAGCTAAGAAAAATGATGACAATATTACAGAGTCTATAGTCAGGTGAAGGAAGATACGAGAGGTGATAGGCCTTGAGACAACAAAAGAGTGTAGGCCATAAAGTTGTATCCTGATCTCGAGAAATAAGTCTGTGGCTCTAACGTAATTACCGAAAGGAAAAGTTAGACCCTAGAATAATATAAATCAGTATGGGCTGGTGAACAAGATAAACTAAACATGAATTATGGACTGAGTGATTAGATAATAGTTGGCATCATGAGAATTTTAGATTTCATTTTTGCGATAACAGAATGGACAACAGAAGAAGATTTATGAGCAATTCGGAGAATGGTCATCAAGGAAGACACTTCCCCAAAGCAATCAATGTGATTAAACTTAAGCTTAAGAGACTTTATGTGCCAGTTGTAGTAATTGTCACCCTCGCAAGTACGGAATTTTGTTATCCTTAGTACAGAAGGGTTGCCGCAAGGTGAGAAATGGTCATCGATGATGTGAAAAGACGCCAAAAATGAAGAGGGGAAACATCTATAGGTAGATTATCGTAGCTCCAACTCTTAGTACTCCCCTAAAGGGGGGAATATGGAGTGATGTGGCATTAAGTCAGAATTAATTGGTTCTAGTAACTAGAGAATGGTAAAAGAAGAATGTGATAAAATGAGCAAGGAATGAGATCACACTTATTCAGCTCCTACGTATATGATGCGATTAGAGAACATTAAGCAAGCACGACGCCAAGGAGAGGAAGTATGGGTTTCGGCTTGGGAAGTTATTGATAAATAAACAACCAACGCAAGATGTAAGTTCAGACAAAGAAAATAACCCAAGAAAGATTTCGCGGAGTATTGATATTGGAATGGGCCAACAAAAAGTTAGAGTTGATTCAGGAAGAGCTTAGTTATGGCTAGATAAAAGGATACGGACAAATGAATAGATCGTGGAAAATAAGCAAGAGTAAACCCAAAACATGGAGAATTCAGTCTCGAAGATATGACAGCGTGATCCTTGAGAAATATTCAGATATGAGTTGGGGTAGTTTAAGGCACCGTATGAGATTTACAGAAATAAAATTTAGTTCCACTAGGAAGATGGTCAAAACTTTAGTTGAGAAGCAACCGTACGAGCATACGAGTTTGGAGGTAAGTAACTAACGATAATTATAGGTGAGTGCGGACATCCAAAAAAAACTATCAGGAATACTATGTGATAAGCTCGCAGCCCTACAAGAATCAGAGGGTCCTCTCTAAGTACTACAATGAAAGACTAGACGAGGAAATAAGGAAGAAGGCTTCAACCCAAGCTCAGTTACCCAGAGAGGGAATGGTCTTATAATAACATGTCTCAATACAACATTGCATGCACTCCATAAGAAAGTGGCACCTACCGTGGCTAATGAACGAGGAGTAAAATCAGAAGTGATATTCAAGATCATATGAGTTGTATCGATATTCGATATGTGTTGGCTATAAGGTAAGCTAAGTATGCACGCAACAAGGGGGCAGAAAGACAAGGAAAGGTAATAGCTTACGTTTAAAGAAAGTTGAGAAAGAACGAAAGGAACTATTCGATCAATGATCTAGAGTTAGTTATGTTATGAATGCACTTAAGAGTTCTGAGTATTATCCATGCAACATATATGTTGAAAATCATACAGCCGTAGAAGATTTCAATATAAGTTAAAAGAAAGAATTAAGCCAGGTCATAGACAAAAGGTTGAATTGTTAGAAGATTGTATCATGGATATTCCATAGCGTCCATGTAAGGCTAAAGTAATCACTAATACCATGAGCCACGGATCAGAAGATAACTTAAGCCTACATAAAGGCTGATCAGAAGGAAGAGGAAACTAAAGAGTTACATCAACAAAGTAAATCAGGACTCTGATTATTGGACCTAGAAAATTATAGAAATTATGCTTGAGAACATTGTAGAATAACTCATAATATCAGAGGTACAAGAGAGGTAGTACAATAACCAAATTCTACAACGGTTCTACGATCAAGCTAGTTAGAAGAGTACCAGCCTTATAAGAAGTCAGTATGAAGCTCCCACCGGATTGTGTTTGCACCAGAGGTGCAAGTGTTAAAATAAAACTTCAAGTTGTGGATGTGAATTATACCTATGCAGAAGAGAGGTCATAAAATAAATAGAAGAGGTGAAGAAGTATTTTAAGGTAAGTAAGGTGTAACGACCCGACCGGTCGTTTTGCGCTCTAGGACCCCGTTCCCCTAAATGAGACTTCCCGTAGATGCTTTTAATGATTTATGACTTGTGGGGATGGGTGGTTCGGGATTTGGAAGAGTTTGGAATGGTATAGGAACACTTGGTTCCTTAAGGTTAGCTTTTGACTTCGGTCAATGCTTTGAGTAAACGATTTCAGAATCGAGTTTCGATCGTTCCGGTAGCTTTCTATGATCATTTCGGACTTAGGTGTATGTTCGAAATGGGTTTTGGATGACACGGGAGAATTTCGGTGCGCAATAGCGAAATAAGAGGTTCCTTAAGTTCAAATTGTGGTTTGTGATGTGTTTTTGTGTTATCAAGGTCCGAACGGAAAGTTCCGTCATCTCATTTATGACTTGCTCGTAAAATTTTGTGTCATTCCGAGTAGTATAGGTCGGTTCGCCGCATTGTTAATGAATTAAAGAACTTAAAAGTTCTTAAGTTGATTCTAGGGGTTTTCTGGTTTGTTTTTGAGTTTTAGCGGTGTTTTGGGTGTTCCGAAGGCTCGAGCGAGTCCTTGTTATGATTTGGGACTTGTTGGTATATTTGGACGATGGCTTGGGTGGGCCCAGATGCCGCTCGGGCATCAAACGTGTGCAAAAACCAGCAAAAATAGCTGCTGGTGCACCAGATCTGGTCCGACCACACCTACAGTGGCCAAGTCGCAGGTGCGAGACCGCTCCTGCAGTACCATCTCATTTTGACAGAGGATTATAAGACTTTTGAGTTACCTTCAGCAATAACAGAGGTACGTACGAATGACCACACCCATCTCATTTATGTTCTATGGAAGGTAAGAAAATTAGTATAGAGAAGGACCGGATATCAGGATCCGGCTGGGGTTAGAGTAACCCAGAATGGTGAATAAATTGTTTGTGTTAGTTGACATTTCCGGAGGATATTGCAAATGTGCTAATAGATCTCCTTGTGAGACACCCAGATGGTGCATTCTAGAATAGTAAAACTAGATATGAATACTAGAGTGTTAATTTTTTTTTTACAAAGACAAGCCTTGGAATCCTGGAAGGGATAAATATTACTTTAATATGACTACCGTCCCTAGTAGAGAGAAAATGTTAGGAAACTCGAAGAGCCAATGGATGGGGCAACGGGAGATAAAAATAAAGGAATGTCTTGTTGAAGTTTTCAAAAGAAAGTGATGCTGAAAATATTAGCAGGGAATTAATAATATGGATAAGGAAGCATTATGAGTAAGGTGTGATACATCGATGACAACAGTAGATAAAAAAAATGATGACATTATTACAGAGTCTATAGCTAGGTGAGGGAAGAAACGAGAGGTGATAGGCCTTGAGACAACAAAAGAATATAGGCCATAAAGTTATATCCTCATTTCGAGAAATAAGTTTATGACTCTAACGTAATTACCGGAAGGAAAATTTAGACCCCAGAATAATAAAAATCAGTATGGGCTGGTGAACAAGATAAACTAAACGTGAATTTGGGACTGAGTGATTAGATAATAGTCGGCACCGTGAGAATTTCATATTTCATTCCGGCGATAGCAGAATGGACAACAAAAGAAGATTCATGAGAAATTCGGAGAATGGTCATTAAGGAAGACGCTTCCCTAAAGCAAGCAATGTGAACAAAGTTAAGCTTAAGAGATTGTATGTGCTAATTGTAGTAATTGTTACTCTCGCGAGTACGGAATATCGTTATCCTTAGTATAGAAGGAATACCGCAAGACGAGTAAGAGTCATCGATGATGTGAAAACATGCCAAAAATGAAGAGGTAAAACATCTATAGGTAGATTGTCGTAGCTCTAACTCTTAGTACTCCCCTAAAGAGGGGAATATGGAGTGATGTGGCATTAAGTCAGAATTTATTGGTTATAATAACTACGGAACGGTAAAGGAAGAATGTGATAAAATGAGGAAGGAATAAGACTGCACTTATTCTGCTCCTCCGTATATGCTGCGATTCCAGAACATTAAGCAAGCACGACGCCAAGGAGCGAAAGTAAGGGTTCTGGCCCCAGATGTTATTGATAAATAAATAGCCATCGCAAGATGTAAGTTAAGACAAAGAAAATAACCCAGAAAGATTACGCGGAGTATTGATCCAGCTGGGGTTAGAGTAACCCAAAATAATAAATGGATCGTTTTTGTTAGTTGACATTTCCAGAGGATATTGCAAATGTGCTAATAGATATCCTTGTGAGACACCCAGATTGTGCATTCTAGAATAGTAAAACTAGATATGAATACTAGAGTGTTATTTTTTTTTTTACAAAGACAAGCCTTGGAATCCTGGAAGGGATAAATATTACCTTAATATGACTATCGTCCCTAGTAGAGAGAAAATTTTAGGAAACTCGAAGAGCCAATGGATGGGGCAACGGGAGATAAAAACAAAAGAATGTCTTGTTGAAGTTTTCAAAAGAAAGTGAGTTAGAAAATATTAGCAGGGAATTAATAATACAGATAAGGAAGCATTATGAGTAAGGTGTGATACATGGATGACAACAGTAGATAAAAAAATGATGACATTATTACAGAGTCTATAGTCAGGTGAGGGAAGAAACGAGAGGTGATAGGCCTTGAGACAACTAAAGAGTACAGGCCATAAAGTTATATCCTTATTTAGAGAAATAAGTTTATGACTCTAACGATATTACCGGAAGGAAAAGTTAGACCCCAGAATAATAGAAATCAGTATGGGCTGGTGAACAAGATAAACTAAACGTGAATTTGGGACTGAGTGATTAGATAATAGTCGGCATCATGAGAATTTCAGATTTCGTTCTGGTGATAGCAGAATGGACAACAAAAGAAGATGCATGAGAAATTCGGAGAATGGTCACTAAGGAAGACGCTTCCCTGAAGCAAGCAATGTGAACAAAGTTAAGCTTAAGAGGTTGTATGTGCTAATTGAAGTAATTGTAACCCTCGCGAGTACGGAATATCGTTATCCTTAGTATAGAAGGACTACCGCAAGGCGAGTAAGAGTCACCATTCATGTGAAAACATTTCAAAAATGAAGAGGTAAAACATCTATAGGTAGATTGTCGTAGCTCCAACTCTTAGTACTCCTCTAAAGAGGGGAATATGGGGTGATGTGGGATTAAGTCAGAATTAATTGGTTCTAGTAACTACGAAATGGTAAAGGAAGAATGTGATAAAATGAGGAAGGAATAAGATTGCACTTATTCAGCTCCTCCGTATATGCTGCGATTCCAGAACATTAAGCAAGCACGACGCCAAGGAGCGGAAGTAAGGGTTCCGGCCCGGGACGTTATTGATAAATAAATAGCCATCGCAAGTTGAATGGATTGTTTGTGTTAGTTGACATTTCCGGAGGATATTGAAAATGTGCCAATAGATCTCCTTGTGAGTCACCCAGATGGTGCTTTCTAGAATAGTAAAACAAGATATGAATACTAGAGTGTTAATTTTTTTTTTAAAAAGACAGGTAGTGGAATCCTGGAAGGGATAAATATTACCTTAATATGACTACCGTCCCTAGTATAGAGAGAATGTTAGGAAACTCGAAGAGCCAATGGATGGTGCAAGGGGAGATAAAAACAAAAGAATATCTTGTTGAAGTTTTCAAAAGAAAGTGAGGCAGAAAATATTAGCATGGAATTAAGAATAGAGATAAGGAAGCATTATGAGTAAGGTGTGATACATGGATGACAATAGTAGATAAAGAAAATGATGACATTATTACAAGGTCTATAGTAAGGTGAAGGAAGAAACGAGAGGTGATAGGCCTTGAGACAACAAAAGAGTATAGGCCATAAAGTTATATCCTCATTTCGAGAAATAAGTTTATGACCCTAACGTAATTACCGGAAGGAAAAGTTAGACCCTAGAATAATAGAAATCAGTATGGGATGGTGAACAAGATAAACTAAACGTGAATTTGGGACTGAGTGATTAGATAATAGTCGGCATCACGAGAATTTCAGATTTCGTTCCGGCGATAGCAGAATGGACAACAAAAGAAGATTCATGAGAAATTCGGAGAATGGTCATTAAGGAAGATGCTTACCTAAAGCAAGCAATGTGAACAAAGTTAAGCTTAAGAGATTGTATGTGCTAATTGTAGTAATTGTCACCCTCACGAATACGGAATATCGTTATCCTTAGTATAGAAGGACTACCGCAAGGCGAGATGATGTGAAAACATGCCAAAAATGAAGAGGTAAAACATCTATAGGTAGATTGTCGTAGCTCCAACTCTTAGTACTCCCCTAAAGAGGGGAATATAGAGTGATGTGGCATTACGTCAGAATTAATTGGTTCTAGTAACTACGTAATGGTAAAGGAAGAATGTGATAAAATGAGGAAGGAATGAGATCGCACTTATTCAGCTCCCCCGTATATGCTGCGATTCCATAACATTAAGCAAGCACGCCGCCAAGGAGAGGAAGTAAGGGTTCCGGCTCGGGACGTTATAGATAAATAAATAGCCATCGCAAGATGTAAGTTAAGACAAAGAAAATAACCCGGAAAGATTACGCGGAGTATTGATATTGGAATGGGCCAACGCAAAGTTAAAGTTGATTCAGGAAGAGCATAGTTATGGTCAGATAAAAGAATACAGACAAATCAATAGATCGTGCAAAATAAGAAAGAGTGAACCCCAACATGGAGAATTCAGTCTCGCTGATATGACAGCGTGATCCTTGAGAAATATTCAGCTATGAGTTGGGGTAGTTAAAGGCACCGTATGAGTGTTACGAAAATAAAAGAGAGTTCCACTGGGAAGACAGTCAAAACTTCAGTTGAGAAGGAACCGAACGAGCATATGAGTGTGGAGGTAAGTAACTAAGGATAATTATAGGTGAGTACGAACATAAAAAATACTACCAGGCATACGATGTGATAAGCTTGCGGCCCTGCAAGAATCAGAGGGTCCTCCCTAAGTACTATAGTGAAAAACTAGCTGAGAAAATAAGGAAGAGGCCTTCAACCAAAGCTCAGTGATCCAGAGAGGGAATGGTCTTATAATAACAAGTCTCAACACAACATTGCATGCACTCCATAAGAAAATGGCACCTACCGTGGCTAATGAACGGGGAGTCAAATCAGAAGTGATATTCAAGATCATATGAGTTGTATGGAATTCCAATATGTGTGGGCACTAAGGTAAGCTAAGTATGCACGCAACAAGAGGCAGAAAGACTAGGAAAAGTAATAGCTTATGTTTAAAGAAAGTTGAGAAGGAATGAAAGGAATTATTAGACCAATGATCCAGAGTTAGTTATGTTATGAATGGACTTAAGTGTATGGAGTATTATCCATGCAGCATATATGTTGAAAATCATACAGTTGTAGAAGATCTCAATATAAGTTAAAAGAAAGAATTATGCCAGTTCATAGACAAATGGTTGAATTGTTAGAAGATTTTATCATGGATATTCCATAACGTCCATGTAAGGCTAAAGTAATGACTAATACCATGATCCATGGATCGGAAGATAGCTTAAGCCTACATAAAAGCTGATCAGAAGGAAGAGGAAACTAAAGAGTTACATCAACAAAGTAAATCAGGAGTCTGATTATTGGACCTAGAAAATTATAGAAATTGTGCTTGAGAACATGACATAATGACTCTTAATATTAGAGGTACAAGAGAGGTAAAAAACAACCATATTCTATAACGGTTCTACGACAAAGCCAGTTCTAAAAGTACAAGCCTTATAAGAAGTCAGGATGAAGCTCCTACCGGATTGTGTTTGCACCAGTGGTGCAAGTGTTCTAATAAAACTTCAAGTTTTGGATGTTAATTATACCTATGCAGAATGGAGGTCATAAAAGACATAGAAGAGCTGAAGAAGTATTTTAACATAAGTAAGGTAAATGTGGACAATGTACGATATAATCAAATGCAAAAGGTTTTGAATAGTCCTTACTTTTGATAGAAGGCTAATAGGGTAGGATTGAATATCTGGGAATGATAGCGTCGTCGTCAGTGGGTGCCGAATAAGTACTTCCCAAAAAAGGAGTCCATTTTTTTTCCAATTCTTAACTGAGGCCAGCGACTTCTGATAGTTGGCAAGCTCCACCAGCTTGGAAAGCATTTGGCACCCACTGAAATTGAGATAACAACACTTCTTCTTCTGTGAGGGTACTGAGTGGGTGCCAAATAAGTACTTCCCAGATTCATGTGATCAAGAGACCTCAGGGAAGAAGGGCTCACTACTCGTTCAGTTGGTATCGATGGAGAGGAAGTGGTTGGTTCCGATGGAAAAGTAGCAGTTAGTGCAGATGGAAAAGAAACAATTGTAGTAGAAGGAGTGGCAGTTGTTGCTGGCTAAGAAGTTGATGGCACAAGAAGGTCAGTGGCCGAACTCCTCTAACCGGAGACATCGATAGAGATTGGAAAGCGAGAATCTGAATTCTCAACCAAGCCCATTTCCCCCTAGAGCGCATGAACTTCTTTTGCTATTAGATTTTGGAGCTCCCTCGGTTGAGCATCTGGTTGAGCTAACGAAGATCTTTTTCTCCTTTGAATGGAAGCCGATTCATCATTGGCTTCTTCTTTATCATCAAATACCTGTGTGGCTGGCTCGATTGGTGTTTCCTTTATTCTTTTCTCCTGGGTCCCAGAAGAGGAGCAATGTCTCCCCTTTGGTTTTTTATTTTGGGCTGGGGACTCTAGGAGGTAGAACCTTCACTGGAGGTGCGAGTAAATTCACGGGCCCTCCTCTGGTTAAGGGAACTTGTATGGCTTTCATCGGGTCATCAAGAGCCTAGACGTCGGGACACACGATAGAATCCCTCGGAAGTCTTGTGTGGAGGAAAAGGACAGTTAACAAGTTTATCCAAAGCTGTTAAGATTGAAAGGAAGATGAAGTTTTGCTTACCATGGTTCTTGGCCTTCTATCAATATTTTGGAGCCATTTCCTTCAACCCTCGGGATTCTGGAGTAGTAATATCTAGAATTTTTTGGACCCATCAGTCCAAACCTTAAATTCGTGGTGGTTCTTAGTGAGTAGCTGAAATGAAAGAAATAAAGTGTCAGTAAAGAAAATGGTTTTCTTTTTACGAGGAAAAGGAACAAATTCTCGAAGACTTACAAAGAAAATTCCATAATTCCGGGAATGCTTGAGTCGTGGCCAGGGTGATGTCTCTAGTAGAGATAACAACAAATTGTTCCATCCATCCAGGGTTTTTTCCCTCATCAACACTAGTGAGAAGGGCGTGGTGACCACGCTTGCTAAGGTTTAACACTCCCCAGGGAAAATCTTTGGGGAGTAAAGATTCATCATATGTGTGAGAGTTAGGGCTTCCCCAATCTCGATGCACAATTGATGAAGGATGGCCACCATACACCATATGGATGTGACAACTTATGCAAAGAAGATCTGGTACCAGTGGCAAAATCCAGGATTATAGGGTCAAGTCCTTCACCCGACACCAAGGTGAAGGGGTATGTATAGACATACATGAAACCGGCCTTTGAATAGGTAACTCGTTCTACCCCATCTGGGGAAAAGTTCGACATTTTTGCAGTTACAGTCCTCCTTCACAACAGGGATGCTCAAAGGACGAATGGAGGAAGGGTACCTAGGAACATGCCAATACCTGTCACTTTTGCAGTTTGTAGGTGATTTTTGCTCGTGGAGATTGGATGAGGTGCTAAGATGAAGTGGTATGATAGTATTTATGGTTGAAGGTTCAGACTCCCCATCAACCTCTTTGTTTTTGTTTTTCTTTGGACCTCTACCAAAGACAAAGCAAGAATTTCAAAAGACATCACTATGAGAAGACATGGTGATAAGAAATATGTGAAGAAATTTTTTACTAGGAACGTTGAGTGTTGCAAAAAAGTTCTAAGGAAATGCAAAGACGAAGAAGGGGTTCTCAAAGTAATGGAAGTAAAGAAGTAAAAATGATGAGTAGTAGAGAAGTTATAGGCGTCAAAATCGTGAACATGATAACTTCAAAAACCGATCACAAATACTTGTTGAATCACGGAGTAACTCGTATTCGGGTTACTAAATGCGAGAAGACGTGCGTCCTTTCAAGTGTCATGACCGTTCATGAACTTTCCCATCATGAAAAAGAATATATGTCCCGCTAACACTGATTAGCAACACCAAAAATTAGGGAACTATCTGTATGGGTAAAATGGGTTGACGACAGTTGGTCAAATTATGAGGTGAACGTGGAACCGAGTGAAAAGTGAGTCAGCGAATAACTGGCACCAGGTCTGAAGTGTATAGACGGTGCTGGATGGGTCCCGAAGGAAGTACAACTGATAATAAAGATTCAAAGATTTGATATCGAATAGCATCTAATGGGCAGCCATTACAAAGAATATCAGCATTCAAATCATGTCGTTATGCATCTATCAATGGCGATTTTATTCTCATTCAAGAGGGGCTTGATTTTAGGATCATGTCTCCCAAATTAAGGCTATAAATATCAGGATTAAAATCCGTTGTGGGGGATGAAACATCCTGCACACAAAAAGTAATAATCTATTGTCTTATTACACTCATTTTGAGCACCTAAACATTGCATTCATTTTTGTCATCGGAAAAGATAAGTTCTTAGTTTGGCTTGTTATCTTCTTTAATTTTCTTTCGTCTTATTTTGTTCTTATTTATTTATAATTCTTGGGTCAAATCGTTTTTCTTTTCTATAAACCACTTTATAAATTATATTGTACCATTTTACGGATAAACAAAATATGTGGAAGCAAGTGATGGCTAATATTATAGTAGTATTAATTCTACCATGTAGGGATTGCTTTGGTTGTAACAGATTAGATCATATGTGAAGATCTTAAAACAGATAAGATAGTCTCTCCTCCGTGGAAATATGGGGTGCCATTTTTAAATTAAATAGGCTTGGATTGCAGCGGCTAGGAGATAGGGTGGGAAATAGTTCCTGAATGTGTGAAATCTGTTGAGTAAAATTGTCACCTATGTTCATGAAATATCTCGAGGGACGTGAGAGCCCAACCCATTTCAATTGACTCAGTTGAAATCTATACTTGAATTTTCTTTCATGTCAAGTGGATTCAGTAGCTCACATATCACAAAGAAAGTATTATTTTTACTCTACTTGTACAATGTAATTTTTTGACGAAGATAGTTCAGGTGAATCCCCTTCGGTCAATTTGGTTTCACCATTGCCGGGAACATACCGTAGTCCAAGCTGAGGAGACTAAAGATTGCAATATCAAGTGGAGGAGTTTCTATCTAAAGGGATAGAGAGAGAGAGAGCTAAAAAGCTTTTATGGTTCCCATTCTCTTGGTGCCTTAATGATCAAAATGATGGTACATGGCAAAAGTGCATTAACTGTAGGGCCGTGAAAAAGTTATGGAAAAGTATGGTTCTATACCTCGTTTTGATATGTTTGATGAATTATATGGTTTGTTCGTTTGGAAGAATTAGTCTTAGGAGTGGTTATTATCGAAACTGCAAGAAACCTTATGATTAATGAAAAATTTGTATTTGAGATTAAATTTAGGTTTATGAAAGAATGGTAATGTTGTATTGGTGGTAAAAAGATGTTACAAGTGGAATCTTACTTAGCTGACAAAGTATGATACGTGGAACAATAGTGGAGTGACAACTGACATATTTCATTAATGAAATATATGAAGTACGGAAGACGCGGAGTAAAGTCCCACTAGACGATAAAGAATCAGTGTTGGAGCCTGAAATAGTTATTGAAGAGGCACGAGCGGAACGAATCATGACTGGAAAGGAGGAAGATTCCTGAACCCCCAATTAATGAGGAAAGGGAAACATAATCGTTACAAAATTCATATAGTCATAAATCTGCTAGTTCCGATTATCAGGACAATTAATACCATTAATGCTCATAATAAATTCGTCATAAATAGGATGAAATGTTATATTTGGGTATTCTTATATAAGGATGCGGATTCTCACTTGTAAGGACAAGTTCCAAGTACTATCGAAATATACTTACATTCTCTTGCTTCTTTTGTGAAATCTATTATCCATTCTTTTCAGCTAATTCATATTACCATTTTTTTTCTTCTTTCGAGCTAATTATTGAAAAAGTAAGGAACTATTTGGTTATCAGTAGCCCGATTAATTAGACTTTGACTAAGAATCCTTTTTTTTTTGGGTAAAAAAATTTGTTCCGTTGCAGGGAATCTAATAATCTTCTTACTTTTCAAATTCTTCTTTCTCACGACCAAATTATGTCAATTGTTAATGACATTAACCAACAGGAGGGAGGAACTCCACCAATCCCTTCGCCACAAGAATCTCCTCGAAAATCTCGAGAGGGAACACCTTAAAGATCAACATCACACACAAATGAACAACATATGGACGAGCAGACTGTTGAACAAGATGATTTAAAACAATTGATCCCAGAATATGTGAACAATGCTCTCCAAGCTTTTGTTAGGGGATTGCCAACTGCACCACCAACTATATTGTAACCATAGAAAATCCACGCTCGGGACTTGCCAATTGAGGAAGCGGGGGACTCCAAATGAATCCCATGATGGAAGGTCAGGCACACCAAATAACTCTGACTTACAAAATTTGGTACTAGCTTTGCAGAAAAAGATGAAAGAACAAGATGATCGCATAGAACAAATACCTGGCGTGCCATCTGTTATTAAAGGTGTGAATATTGATAAATATTCACAGTAACCTTGGAAGCCAAGCGTGACCCCTCTTCCAATTCCTAAGAAGTTAAAAATGTCTAATATCCAAAAATATGATGGAACAACCGACCCACGAGATCATATAACTCGTTTACAATGGGCATAAAGGGAAATGATTTAACCAAGTAGGAAATTGAATTTGTTTTGGTTAAAAAATTATGAGAAACACTCACAAAAGGGGCATTAACATGGTATTCTATTTTACTTGAAAACTCTATTGATTCTTTTGCCGAGCTTGCAGATTCATTCATAAAAGCACATTTGTGGGCTCAAAAGTTTGAGAAAAGGATGGAAGACATCATTAAGGTAAAACAAGGGGATATTGAGTTACTTAGGGAATTTGTTGATAGATTTCTGCGTGAAAGGATGATGCTACCATGAGTACCTGATAATTGGCCACCCATGGCGTTCACGGGTAATGTGAATGAAAATAACTCAGAAGCCTCGAGAAGACTTAAGGAAAGTTTACGAGATCGTCTTGCTACAACATGTAATGATGTGTACGATAGGTATAGCACAAAATCACGGATAGAAGAAGACACGGTTACACAATGAATGGTTGATGAAAGAACAAGTTCGAGACGATCAGAACCTGAAAAAAGGTCCGGTAAAAACATGTACGACCCTTAAAAGGGACTTGCAGGACGAGATTCACGGTCTTAACAAGAAAACATATGGTCTGGTTCTAGATCAAGGCACAGAGATGCGAGTTCATCATCCAAATTCAGAAATTGATGAGATGCGCGAGACGGTGATGCTAACACATACGCAATGATTGGTGATTACATTTTCAAATATTAGCACTTCCGAGTTCGTAGTTGTATTGAGAAGTATGGTAAATAAGGTACAATGACCTAATGAAATGAGATCGAACCCGAGCAGAAGAAATCTGGATTTCTGGTGTGAGTTTCATAATGATCATGGCCATAAAACTACAAATTTTAGATTATTACAGGGTGAAGTAGAGCATTTGTTAAAGCAAGGTTATTTAACTGACTTGTTCAGCGAAAAAGGTAAGCAATCCTACGAAAATAGACAAAATACTCGAAAACATCCGTCTCCAAAAAGAATAATCAACGTGATAAGCGGGGGAGGAGAGGTCAATGGAGTGACATATACGGCTGCAAAAAAAGACATCAACAATCACGGTTACTCATGGAAAGCGAGTTCGTGATGTTTTGGATGAAGAGAGTATAACGTTTGATGATGTATATGCGGATGTCTTGTTAATTCCTCATAGTGATGCGCTGATAATATCTTTTCTTGTACATTATTGTTTACCTTGAAAAATGGTGTTTACAATTATATTTGATTTGTGGTTCTAAAAATATGTGATTTATTCCAATACTAGTAACTAAGCAAGAAATATTAAGTGTAAGTAAGAAAAATGTGATAACCAAACTAGTGTTGTCAAAGGAACGGGGGCCTCGAGCTCGATAGCCTCGGGGTCTCGAGGTCAGTTAGTATCAATAAAGTATGAACAATAAAGTTGAATAATAATCTTGAGCATAGAAAGCAAGAATAGCAGAGTAGAATGTTCTATTGCAGTGATTGATAATGTTTTGCAAATGATTGGAGTCCTTTATATAGGAGGGGAAAATACATTTCTATTTACAATAAAAAAATACTATTGGTACAACTGTATAACCGCCTAGTACGGATTTGTACGAACCAATCTTGAGATATACCCCTGGACCTATATGCCCTTGAAAAATTCCCGCTTTTTCGTGACTGTCATCGATTTTCTACTTCCTCGAGGTAGGCCGTGTCGGGCCTTCGATATTTCCCCCCCGAGTTATGCATTCTGAGATCGAACTCAAACCTTGCTTCGAGTTTTCCGAACTCGGGCTCGGAACACCATAGGGACTTCGAAATCGAACTTCTCTGATTTGGGCCATATACACATAGACCCCGCATTTCTTAGAATTAAATGATGAGAAACAATTTAAACTCTCGAGATCCTTGATGATGATATCATTCCTGTGACGTAGGCTTTGAAATGACAGAAGCTTCACGTTGGTTCTCTTCCCCAAAAGCATTGAGTGCACGTCAGAGCCTGTCGGCCACAAGTATCAATGAACGGTCGCCGCCTTCTTCTATATATACCCGTTTTTGTTTCTTATTAGGAACTTTTTTACTCTACAATACTTACTCTCCTCCATAATATTTCCTTTCACCACCAGTTCCTCCACCGTATTATCTAGAAACCTCGCCAGTTTATTCATCTCTTCCCTCTTTTTCCAAAGAAACTATGGCCAAAACTTCCAAATCCATTCCTCGGAAAGAAGGAACCTCCACTTCTACTTCATGTCCGGCGGGTGGTAAACTGCCGGCTCTTAATGAGACTGTACCGAGCAGTTTTTCCTTGAAGAAGGACTTTATAATAAAGAACTCTCCTGATGTCCCTGGCCGTCGAAAACACGCATCGAGACACATTAGATCAATCGAGGAAAGACACCTCGAAGCTATGAGGAGAGAGTGTATATGGGGGAAACAGTTCGTTCTGCAAATATCCTCTCGTGAAGAGGATATCACGACCTACTTAGAGGGGTTCCTGAGCGTGTATACATACCCCTTTACACTTGGTCCCCTCGACCCGCTTGTGCTCGAATTCTGCCAAAGGTATCAAGTTACCCAGGGCCAGATTCATTCGTCCTTCTAGCGGATCATATTAATGATGTGGTTTTTTGCTGAGAAGATCGGGATGGAGTTCACCCTAAGTCACCTCATCCGATTATATAGTCCTCAATATTTTCGAGGTTTAATCAAACTCCAACACCGATCTACCAAGTCCTTCGCATGATTGTTCCTATTTATTTTTCATAATTTTGTTGAACTTCGCATGATTGTTCCTTTTCTACTTCCACAGCGGTCCTTTGGATGCCTAATGCGGTCCTCAAACTCGAGGACTGGGCTCGCAAACTGGCTGCCGCTTGATCATACTACAAACGCAAGTGGAAGGATTTGTCGAAGGGAAAATGGGAAGTGAAACACCATGGTACATGTTATAATATTTATTTCCTTAATAAAAATACCTTTCTTTATGTGACCTAATTCTACTATCGCATGAATTGGCGATTTCTCCGAGATGAAGTCGCCCCCTCTCGAGGAGGAAGAGGGATCCTCGGCTCCAGAGCCAAAGAAGGATAATAATAAGAGAAATAGATCCTCGAAGTGCGAGGATACTCAAAGCAAAGCAGAGCCTGCTCGTAGGCGCAAGAACATGGTTGTCATCAACGAGGATTTTGAATTTGTCCACCGATCTATAAATGGTGATGCCGACGAGGTGGAGGGTTCGACGTTGGTGGTTCGAACCAGAATGTCTTCCGAGGCTAGAAAGCCTGTTAAAACTGAGGCCCTTAGCCTCGAAGAAGGGTTTCTCAAAGAGAAAAAGGGTGAAGGCCCTGCATCACCTGACTTGGTGACTACCTTTGAGAATTCAGGAATACTCCGAAGGGGACGAGCTTTGAAGCTCCTATGACTGAACAAAGTGTCTCGAGTGATCTTCCCGAGGCCGTGACAACATGTCATTCACCTTCATTTCCAGCCTTCTCCGAAGATGCCATCAGGGATGCTCAGAATCTGAAGACGCCCGAGTTAGGCAGAGCCCCGAGTGAAAATGGCCTCTTTAAGGGTTTCTTTTTCGCGGTCGATGAGGCCGAACCAACGGACGCGAGCTCGATCTTCAAGGAGGCTCAACGTCTTTTCTCAATTATAACTTTTTAATAACACTATAATTTTTCTGACGCCATACTTTCTTCTTTTGTCTAATCGATTTTTCCTTTCTGCGGGCCTTCAATAAATTTAAGATTTAACTGCGTCACTGTGAGGCCGAATTGCGTAGATCCTCGAATGAGGAGAAATCACTCACGCTTCTTTGTTACAAGAAGGAAACGGAACTGAAACATCTTCGATCGGAGTTTACTAGAGTTTGGGAATACGAGGACAAGCTTGAGAAATAGGTAACCTTAGTTCTGAAACAAGGACTCCCTCTCCCGTCTTCAGAGGCTAACACTTCAATGACACAATTGTAGCAAAAGGTAGAGATGCTCGAACTCCTTAGAGGTGAGGTCAACTCTGAGTGCAATGAATAGAAGTCATAGATTGATATCCTCGTTGCGGCAAGAATCAGTGCATTGGCAAAAGTATTCGCCCTTGAAATTCAACTTTGGAATGCTCAAGAGAGCAATTCAGTTAAGGCGAGCAGGATAGCCGAGCTCGAGGCTGGTCTCACGAAGTCCAAGGCCGAGGTATAGGAAGCCTAGGCCGAAGCCAAAGAAATACAAGCCAAAGCCGACAAGACGGTAGCCATTTATTTGAAAGATGCTACTGATTCTCATATGGGGTTGAGGGAGGCCTCCGACCGAGAGAAAAGAATAAACGACTATGTCCGATGCCGATCTCGGAGGGAAACCCTCGAGGATATCCATTCTAAGGGCTTCGACCTCTCCGAGGAGATAGAGCAGGCTAAGGCAGAAGAGGTTGATGCCAAGTTCGTCCTTTCCTCCGATGACGAAGTTGATGTCGATGGTGATGAAGAAGAGGATGACAAGGTGGCTTCCGGGGAAGAGGCTGGTCCCGAGGGGGTTGACAGAGACAAAGTCCCCGAGGGGGAGAGACTCTCGAATATCAGGCTGCCACAAGTCAAGCTACCAAAGATGTAGTCCCCGTGGGTGTATCCTCTGAGCAGGCGACTTCGACGATAGATTAGGCCTTCTTTAATTTTGTGTAAGGGCTCCCTATGGGAGTTTTGTAAACATACTTTTGTACCATCATATGAATATAAAGAATCTTTTGTTTCATCTTCGTGTTGTGTTATTTTTGTCTTGCCTTTGCCTTTGAAATGAGATTTGGTGTTGTTGATGATCAATCCGATGTATTGGACTTAAAACATAATACCTTTAGTTTTTGTGTTCAATTAACAATAGATAATAGGTGATCGCTTAGGGTCCGATCTTCGAGCTAAGCTTTGGCTCGGGACTTTCGAGTCCGAACTGGGAAAGGCCTCGAGCATGGTGTGCTTCGGCCTTTATGTTCTTTAAGTATCGCCCCTTGGGCTTTTTTAGGTTGGCCCTTAGGCTCTTTTAAGTGGGACCTTAGGCTCTTTAGATTGGCCCTTATGCTCTTTAGGTTGGCCCTTAGGCTCTTACATGTCGGCCCTTAGGCTCTTACAAATCGGCCCTTAGGCTCTTTTTAGATTGGGTCAATTTGACCTTTGAAATTGCTACAATTTTCACCCTTTCTAGCTAAAGACTTGTAAATATTTTGTTATGCCTTGGCATGTTTTTATATTCGTTCGACTTTTCGATGGTTCGATTGTTTGTAACCTCATTTGTTAGTCGATGTGCAATGACAGTAGATCACCTCTTGAGGTTTTCTCGAAGGCTAATATTTTTGAAGCCTTAACATAATTCAGGGTTGATTTTATCGAAGCCCCTTTTATTTTTCCGAGGGTAGCCTGATTTAACCGGTTTTTTGAAGTATTTGAAGGCCTTTAGTTTTATGGCAGAAGTCGGATGTCTCCGAGCCGCATTGTATCGGTCGTAGCCTTTTTATATGACCGTACTCTTATATATGGTTGTAGCCTTTAGTCCTCGAGTGAGATGTCCTTGGCCTTAATATCGAGGGGATGCTTTTTTTAAGGTCTTATAAAGTGCGTGTATGCCTCATTGAGGTCTTATAAGTTAGAGTATGACTCATTGAGTTCTTATACATTCGAGTTTTCGATGACCCGATATGTTGACTTTCAAAGACAATCCTCGAGTGTTCGGGTGTATTTGGCCCTTGAGTTGTTTAATGTAAAAATAGTAGACTTCTTTGAGGCACAAAGTCTTTTGAGATAATAAGAATGCTTCTTCGAATAATTGATACACGCGTACAAGTTTTTTCCATCAGATCGACTATTCTATATGGACACGGTTCATTTGACCATTTTGCCCATTACAACATTCTCCTATCGAGGACCTCTTTAGCATGACTTGTTTTCTTCGAGAATGTAATCTCTGAGGGTGATGCCCCCTAGTATTCAATGTTTATTGAAAAATAAGCCTTTAATACATGTTAAATTTTCCTTAGGTAGCATATAGATGTTTCCTCATTAAAAATCTTGCTCGTAAAACCCATTTGGGATAAAACCCAATCTAAGGGAAAAAGAGTGCAACGCATGCTTTAAAACCCAAGGTCTTCGAGCTGAATGATGCTTCGATATCTCCAATTGAACACTTGTAAGAAGTTAGTATGAAATATAAATGAAAAAGGGAGAAGGTTATACCTCAGCAATAATAGTGTTTGAGCAACGATATATTCCAATTGTTTGGTAGTTGCTCGCCTACCATAGTGCTAAGTTTGTAGGATCCTTCTCCTACTACTCCGAGGATGCGGTACGGTCCCTCCCAACTAGGGCTTAGCTTCCCTTCATTTGAGTTTCGAGTGTTAGGGGTGACTTTCCTTAGAACCAAGTCCCCGACTCCGAAGTGGTGAAGGTTCATTCTTCTGTTATAGTACCTTTCGATCCTTTGTTTTTGAGCGGCCATTCGAACTAATGCAGCTTCAAGTTTTTCATCTAGTAGCTCGAGAGAAGTGTTCATAGCCTCGTTGTTCAAGTCCTTGGTGGCATGCTGAAATCTGACGCTCGATTCTCCGACCTCGACTAGGATCAATGCTTATGACCCATATACCAAAGGAAACGGGGTCTCTCCCATGCCTGACTTTGACGTCGTTCGATATGCCCATAGTACCTCGGGCAATACTTTCTCCACTTCCCCTTCGCATTATCTAATATCTTTTTTATGTTTTGGATGATGGTATTTTTTATGGACTCCGCCTGACCATTTGCACTTGGGTGATAAGGCTTTGATATGATCCTTTTGGTTTTATGATCCTCAAGGAATTTCGTCACTTTGCTGCCGATGAACTGTTTCCCATTATCGCATGTTATCTGGGAGGGAATCCCGAACCGACATATGATGTGGTCCCATATGAAGTCGATGACTTCTTTTCTCTTATCTTCTCGAAGTCTTGCACTTCTACCCATTTTGAGAAGTAGTCAATCATAAATAAGATAAATCTAGCTTTACCTGGCACCGTTGGTAGGGGGCCGACGATGTCCATCCCTAATTTCATGAATGGCCACGGGGATAGGACCGAGTGTAGTTGTTCACCGGATTGATGGATCATCAGTGAAAATCTTTGGCATTTGTCAGATGTTCAAACAAACCCCTTGGTGTCCTTTTCTATGCTATCCCAGTATTACCCTGCTCTGATCACTTTGCCAACCAAAGAATCGGCACCAGAATGGTTCCCACAGGTGCCTTCGTAGATTTCTTGTAGCAAATAATCGGTGTTCCCCGGTTCCAAGCACACTGCCAGTGGTCCCTCGAAAGCCCTTTTATATAATATTCCATTTTGGTCGAGTGAGAATCTAGCTGCTTTGGCTCGAAGAGCCCTCGACTCTTTTGCATCTGAGGGGAGCTTCCCATGCCTCAAGTAGTCGATATACTTATTCCTCCAATCCCATGTTAGGCTTGTTAAGTTAATTTCTGCATGGCCTTTGACGAGGCTATTGTGTATAGGATTTTCTGCTCGTATTCTGTCATATTCTAGTATAGTTTATGATATCGTCCCACAGAGATTGGACAATCTAAGCTATAGACTTGTAATATTTTGACTATTATTTGAGAGAATCAAATTTATGAAAGGTGTGTTTGGAATTATAAACTAAGACAAATTTATTCCGAAAATTTTATATTTAAAAAGAGTTGGAAATCGTTGAATTCACATGATATATCATTACAATAAAATCTCAGTTTTATATGTATTTCCCTAAAGAATAAATGCTTATTACTAATACAATTATATTTTTACACTAAGAAATAAATAAATAATTAACACTCTATGAGGTTATGTTAATTAATTGATTTAAAACTAGTGACGGTTAAACTGATATATCTTGCATGAATTGTGCACAAGCATAGTAAAAACTTCGTGATAATATCTTTACTATAAAATCAATAATCTTGCCTTCAACAATTCTTCCTTGAGAATTAAAACTGAGGAAAGCAAGATTACAGACTTGAAATAATAATCTTACTAAAAATTACTTTCACTCTAATATTCTATTCATGAGTTATTATATATTAATTTTGCTCTGTGAGAATTACAAAATTAATATAAGAATAACTTAGATATAAAATATTTAGATGTGATAATAATGATTAAAAAATTATCATTCCAACAAAGTGTGAGATGTAAATAGAGTTTCAAGCCAAGAATGTATTGAAACTGAGATAGTATTATAATTATATCAAGCTTCATCAACTATCCCAATAAAAAGAAATTACTTCATTATGAAGTAAGAAAAGAAAAAAATATTTTAAAAAAAAACTAAGAATATTTTACTACAAAGAGAGACTAGAGAAAGAGACCAAAATGCTCTTCTTTCTCTATAGAAAACTAGAGAGAAAATTGGATACAAAGAGGGATGATTTTCTTCTACAAACATATGCCTATTTATAGGAGAATTCCTACAAAGCCTTGGAGAGAACTTGCAAGATAATATCAATATATCATATGGCCTTGATGAGAAATTGACATGGCAATTTGTCATGAAATTTTGGTGAGAATATGCCATAACTTTTGTATATCTTGACTTCGTGTAGTCTTTGTTGAAGTTGTCACATATGCATCCTTCTTCCTTGAACCGTAGGTTCTTTCTTTTTCTCTTTTTTCATGTATTGTTTTTCCTGCAAGAATTGTTAGAAAAATGCGAGAATAGGATAGAAATTGGTCATGTTTTATATTTAAAATATTATATTTTTATATTAAAATATATAAATAATTTATAGCTATCAAATGCCCCCACACTTGAATTTTTGCTCGTCCTCGAGGAAAAGTATTTTGAAAAAATATATATTACTATTTGTTTTGTTTAAAATTATGGCCACTCTTGTAAAATGAAAATTTAATCAAATAAAATCTATCATGCTTTCAAACTTTATAAATTTTCTATATTCATCCAATCTTTACCTTGTTTTTACTTTTACTTTTATTTAACAAAAATTGTACCTTCTTTCTTTTTGAGACTTCTCTGAAATTGATAACTTTATGATCATTTGCATTGAGTATTCTACATATTTTGACCATAGGCTTGCCCTTTATGTCTATCTCTACTAATGTAGACTAAACATGATTTCTAAAATCCTTTAGGACTTTTTCTGGCTTGTAATGTTAGCTTCAGGCTGGTATGTAGGTTAAAGGTTATATTTGTAGTGACTTGCCTTTTTTCAGTTTTGGGGCAGAATATTTCTAAGATCAGACTTTACAAATATTTGCTATTGTATTTTTTTTTTGGTTTTACTTATAATTCTTGTACATAAGATCAATCTCTTTTTTTCCTCTTTAATTTTGATTCTTTTTCAAAATGAGCTCTAAACTTATTTTATGGAAAAAGGACTTTTCAAATCATAAGCATGGATATGATATTTAAATTTGGGCATATTTAGGTATCAAAAGAAAAAAACAGGTCTTCAAGCTTCAAAAGAGGTGCTAGGGATGTCACAACCCAAATTCCTATTCAGGTCGTGATGGCGCCTAACATCGGAGTCAGGCTAGCCAACACTAGTTTGCTAACGAAATTACTTAAATTTATGAGATGTTCAAATACTTGTCCAGTTTTAATTTCAGTAGTCTTTAAATGAAAATGAGGAAGTGTGGCAAGTGATTTAATGTAACTCAAAGATCATTTGCCAGCATAAAACAGAGTAGCATAATATTAGTTAATCAACTACGTGTGCCATGACCTAGTGTCACAAGTCCCCAGGCGACTAGTGGAATATACAAAAATAAACAAAGTATCAATTATATAAAACTGCAATTTATTCTCATGAATAGAACAATAATTGCCACAAAAGTCTCAAGTTCCCCTTACACGTGGGAAAATTTATTTAAAAATAGCAAGACTCTCAGTCAAATACATAGCACATAATATGCCGAAGCGTACGGCCGAAGCGACGCTAAAATAAATGTGCACTGCCGAAGGTCGAGCTGCACGAACCATGGATGCATCCATTACCCCGCTCGCAAATCGATCATGCGACGCGAATGACATAAATATAGGACTACCCCGCTCGCGAATCATACATACGACACGGGTGCTCGTAGACATACACAGAATTTGTCAGGAAATTCAGAAATTTATCATGGATTATTCTTGAATTCAGAGATTTAAGCACTTAAACTCATACATAGCTTCCTAAATTCTCATGTCAATTTCAAGGATAATAAGCAACCACGAACACATGTAAGGATACAGGTAAGGCACATAAAGGCATGTTTCTGAAATCCTAAATTCTACCCGACACAACAGACTAGTTGCTACGCACGGACTCTCGTTACTTTACGCGTACGTAGCCCCCGCAAAATGAGGACAATTCAATCGTTTACATTTACCTATGGGGACGATTCCCTCTTACAAGGTTTGAAAGGAGACTCACCTCGCGTAGAATCTACTTCCCGGTCAAGAACGCGCTCGAAACTCCAAATCTTACACCCGAGGACTCGAAACTAGTCAAATGATATATAAATATGTCAATGCATGCTCAAAGTATGGAAATTATCCTACTTATTTAGTAAATTCACTATTCTTGAAGAAATCCTAAAATACACCTCCGGGCCCACATGCTCGGATTCCAGAAATTTTCGAAGATAAAACTCACCCATAGCCGAAGGATCAATAATATATAATTTTGGTACAATTTCATGGTAGAAAAGTGGTGAAATTCCCTAAAGTTCATCAACCCTTGGTTTTCACTCTAACCCCTTTGATTTCCACTAATTAGATGTTAATCTACCTAAGTTTGATGTAATAAACCAACATTTAAATGGAAATTGCTTACCACTTAGTAGCTAGGTCGATTAACCTCTTGAAAGCTCACAAAATCGCCAATGGAGGAGAAGAAATGGTGAAAAATGGCCAAATCCCGTATTAAATGAGATCATTGCTTCCAGTGATCTTGCACCTGTGGCTCGAGGACCGCACCTGCGGTCTCGCACCTGCGGAAGTGGCCTAGGAGGCCTGGGGCCGCACCTGCGGAGGAAGGCCCGCACCAGCGGGTCTGCGCCTGCGGAAAGAAGTCCGCACATGCTGTTTGGACCAGCTCCCCTGGGAGTCACACCTGCGGAGCCTTGACCGCAGGGGAGGTCTCGCACCTGCGACATGGGCAACCGCACCTGCGGTCACACCAGATCTGGTGCACCAGCAGCTGAAGCTGCTGGTGTTTGGCTCCGTTTGATGTCCGGGAGAAACCTGGGCCCACCCGAGCTCCCGTGAAATTAAACCAACAAGTCCTAAATCATAATACGGACTCTCTCGAGCCTTCGGAACAACGTTAAATCTCAAAATCACCCCTCAAAACAACTAGAATCAAACTTAAGAATTTCTAAGTTTTGAATTCGGTTTCAATGCGCCAAACCGACCTATACCTCTCAGAATGACACCAAATTTTGCAGGCAAGTCATGAATGACATAACAGAACTATTCCCGATCTTGGAATTCCGTTCGGACCTCGATAACATAAAATCACGTTCCAAACCAAATTTCAAACTTAAAACTCTATTTTGCTATTTGGCGTCGAAATGCTCCTGGGGTCATCCAAACCCCATTCCAGACATACGTACAAGTCGAAAATTATCATACGAAGCTACTGGAATCGTTGAAGATCGATTCCGAGGTTGTTTACTCAAAATGTTGACCGAAGTCAAACTTGGCTTTAAAAGCTAACTTTAAGGAACCAAGTGTTACTATACTATTCTAAACACTTCCAAATCTCAAACCACCCCTCCCCGCAAGTCACACTTCACGATAATTCGCTACGGGAAGTCTTATTTAAGGGAACGGGGTCTGAATACGCAAAACGACCGGTCGGATCGTTACAAGGGAATTTTTTTTTTTTTTTTTGTAATAAATTTTTGTGTAATATCTGGAAAATACTAAGGTAAACAAAGAAATCCTAAATTCATATTTCAAAAATTGGTGTTGTCTAGGATTTCTCCTTGAAAGACATTTGAGGCAAGTTCTAGCTTATGGATTATAAGTTCTACATACTTTTGATCATAATGCTTCTCAATCTCAGCATGTCTGCCAAGTATTGAAGATATATGTTCTTGCCTTCATAAAAATAAACTTAAAAACAAGAAATTTATGTGGTAAATATAAAAATATATGTTTGATATGGAATGATAAAAGTTTTATTTTGATAAAACACTTTACAAAAGGCATATTAGAAAAAAGATCCAATATATATATATATATATATATATATATATATATATATATATATATATATATAGAGAGAGAGAGAGATATATATATATAGATATAGATATAGATAGATAGATAGGTAGGTAAAAATATTTTTGGCTTTCAAATATACAACCGCAGAAGAAAGCTTGAAAGAAACTGCAGTCACACACCTTTTGCGTGCAATAACAAGTCTAGTTTGTATATAAGCTAGAAAATTACTTGTGCAAACATATGAATTGCATTATTAAATAGTTAACTAACCAGTTACTTAGGCATACCGATCACCATGGAGTTACTACTGTATAGGTGACTCTGTTTTAGTATAAGCCTTCATGAGATGTTCTGGTTGAACAATAACCTGGATATTAACCAGATCAATTGATTAAGCAATTAACTATTTAAATCTATGTTGGACTTATGAGGCTCCATTGCTTCTCCCTCAATGGCTATGGGTAAGGAACCATAGTTCTGAGTTTAATATCGTCAACTCGACTTATTAATAGTAGACTTCATCAATTTATCAAAGTGACAGATGGTTGTTGCTCAAAATGCCCTCCTAAATATAATTTTAACCGATGACCATTTACCTTAATTTTTTCTCCGCCAATGGGTTGTTGAATTTTAATTGCTCTGTATGGAGTAACATTTGTAACATTGTAAGGACCCTTCCACCTGGATTTTAATTTTCTTGGAAATAGCCTGAGTCTACTGTTGTATAGAAGTACCTGATCTCCAATTTTGAAATTTTTTTGTCGGATTAAATTGTCATGCCATTTTTTTGTTTTTTCTTTAAACGTTTTTGGCATTTTCATAGGCTTCTAATATGAGTTCTTCCAATTCATTCACCTGAGAAAATCTATTTTTACCAGCAGGGGTTAAATCATAGTTCAATGCTTTCAACGCACAAAAAGCGTTCTGTTTTAATTCAACTGGAAGATGACAATCTTTTCCAAAGACTAATCTATATGGGGTTGTTCCAATTGACGTTTTGAACGCCGTTCGATATGCCAATAATGCATCATCTAATTTTAAAGACCAGTCTTTCCTTGAGATTCCAATCGTTTTTTCAAGAATTCTTTTTAACTCACGGTTGGAAACTTCAACTTGCCCTTGAGTTTGAGCATGATATGGTGTTCCTGTTTTATGAGTCAAACCATATTTTGTCAGCAAAGCAGAAATTATCTATTCATAAAATGAGTCCCTTGGTCAATAATGATGACACGTGGTGTGCCAAATCTGGTAAAAATATTTTTCTTTTGAAATTGCACACAATTTGAGCATCATTTGTCCTTGTGAGGATAACTTCAACCCATATTGACACATAATCCACAGCCACAAGGATATATTCAAAATAATGAGAAGAAGGAAAATGACCCATGAAATCTATTCCCCAAACATCAAATATTTCACACACCTGAATTGATTGTAATAGCATCTCATCTCTCGTAGTGATGTTACATGTTCTTTGACACTTGTCACATTGTGAGACAATGCTCGGGAATCTTTAAAGAGTGTGGGCCAGAAGAACCCGGCTTCTAACACTTTAAAAGCCATTTGATTTGCTGCATAATTCCCTCATGACAGTGATATAGAATTTTATTCATCTCTTCTTCAGGTACACACTTTCTAATGATATTATCTGCACAATTTATAAATAAGTAAGGTTCATCCCACAGATAATACTTTGCATCAGATATAAGCTTTTTTCTTTGTTGGTAAGAGATATCTTGCGGTATCCACTTTCCAACCAAGTATGTTGCTATATCTGCAAACCAGGGTGGTTGAGTCACAATTGTGTAAACTAAAAAAATATGTTCATTAGGAAATTCTTCTTTTATCTCATCAAACTCAAGGGGCGAATTTTCTAATCTAGACAAATGGTCAGCTACTTGGTTCTCTGTCCTTTTTTTGTCCTTTATCTCAAGGTCAAATTCTTGTAGAAGTAAAATCCATCTTAATAACCTAGGTCGAGCATCTTTCTTACCCAAGAGGTATTTTAAAGTTGCATGATCAGTAAAATTAGTGACCTTGGTTCCTATCAAATAGGAGCGAAACTTATCAAAAGCAAACACTACTGCCAGTAACTCTTTTTCTGTCGTTGCATAATTCACTCGAGTCTCATTCAATGTCCTACTAGCATAGTAAATGGGACGGAAAACCTTATCCTTTCTTTGGCCTAAAACAGCTACAACTTCTGTATCACTAGCATCAAACATGACCTCAAAAGGTTGGTTCCAATCAGGGGACACAAGTATAGGTGCATTTTATAGCTTTTCCTTAAGGGTTTCAAACGCTTTCACATATTCACCTGAAAAATCAAACTTAATGTGTAACGACTCGACCGGTCGTTTTGAGATCTAGTGCGTCGTTCAGCAGTTTGAGGACATGAGCAGCTTCGTTTCAGGTATTATGACTCGTATGTGTGGTGGGAGTTGAATTTCGGGAAGTTCGGAGTCAAATTGGAAAGAAAATTCTCATTTTGGAAGCCTTAAGTTGGAAGAATTGACTAAGATTGGAATTTTTAGTAAGCGACCTCGGAATCAGAATTTGAAGGGTCCGACAGGTTTGCATGATGATTTTGGACTTGGGCGTATGTTCGGATCGGGCTTCGGATAATCCGGGAGCGTTTTGGTATATATTGTGGAAGTTAGCATTTTAGAAGGAATTTCATAAGTCTGGGTTGAAAGGCATTTCACTGATATAGATGTTTGTTTGGGATTCTGAGTCTAGGAATAGCTCTGTAGGGTGATTCTGGAGTTGGGAGCGCGATCGGAAGTGAATTCGGATATCCGTAGGTTATTTTGAAGTCATTTGGCTAAAGATAGAAATTTGAAGGTTTTTTAGAAATCCGACCAGAAGTGGAAATTTTGATATCGGAGTTGGAATGTGATTCTGAAAATTGGAGCAGGTCCGTACTGTTGAATGTGACTTGTGTACAAAATTTGAGGTCAATCGGACGTAATTTGATAGGTTTCGGCATCGAATGTAGATGTTTCAAGTTCTAAAGTTCATTAAGCTTTAATTGGGATGCGATTCATGATTTCGACGCTGTTTTATGTGATTGAGGCATCCGGCGAGTTTGTATCATTTTCTGGGACATGTTGGTATAATTGGTTGAGGTCCCGAGGGCCTCGGGTGGATCTCGAGAGGTTAACAGAATGAATTTCGGATAAAAGAGCTGCTAATTTTCTGCTGCAACAGCTGGTTTTGGAAAGCATTTGGTGCGATCGCAAAGATGACTTTGGAAGCGTATATATCAAAATCTATGAGGAATCTAAAAATTTGTAAAACATAGAAGTTGTAGCCCTTGCATTCCAATTTCCATAAAGTTAACCCATTTCTGATTTGGACATTTTATCACAAAGTTATGATCGATTGATGATGGCTGGTGAAGCAGTTTTGACAGAATTTACTGAGGCATGAAGCCAATTTTGGAAGCTAATATCTCGGAATATATAAAGGGTTATATGGTTTAAAGGCTATCAAATGAAAGAGCTTCGAGCCTAGTTTATATATCTTCAAACCGTTTGTCATTTGGATATTTCTACAAGGAGTTACAACATGCACAGCGCAAGGTACAACTCGATGATACACCTGGGCAGATTGTTTTAAAAACGAGTTCTGGCCAATTTCTCTCATTTTTCATTTGGTGTGGCAATTTTTGGGAGCTTCAATGGAGGATTTTCATCAAAGCATCTCTAGGTAAGTTATTTCTTCCCATCGTTGAGCTAAAACACTTGGGTTATACATAGAACAAAGACCTAGAATGTGCATTTTTGGATTTTGCCCATGAATTTGAGCATGAAATTAATAATAAATTACATATTTGAGTTAGTGAGGCTTTGGGTAAAGTTTGTCTTTGAAAATTTTCGAAATGCGGGCACGTGGGCCTGAGGGCAACTTTGTCAATTCTTCGAGCAAAGTTGAGAATTTATATAATCTGAATGGTTATGCGTATTAGAGTATATTTTCATGGGTTTGCCTGTTATTTGGATAGTTTCGGGGCATTTTGCATTAATTGGAGTCGTCGGAAGGGCTTGGAGGCTGGTTATGAATATCCCGAGTGAGGTAAGTCTCCTTTCTAACTATGTGAGGGGGAATTGTCCCCATAGGTGAACTAATTAAATATATGTGATACTATTTGTGGGGGGCTACGTACGCACAAGGTGACGGGAGTCCGTGCATAGCTACTATTATGCTTGTCCGGGTAGTTTAGTGTAAAGACCCGACCGGTCGTTACGTAGAACATGCATTATTATTACTTTTTTTGCCTTGTCATAGGTTCGTTATACTGTTTATGATGTGTTAGAGTCAGTTGACTAGAGTTCGGAATGGTGGTAGTGGGCATTGAGACACTTAGTCTCTAAAAGTAGCCTTATAGTTGGAAAAGTCAACAAGGAGTTGACTTATAGGTAAACAACCTCGGAGTGCACATTTTATGGCTCGGATAGCATCGTTAGGGGATTTGGGACTTAGGAGTGTGTTCGGAATATTTTTTTGATGTCCGGTGTAGAATTAGGCTTGAATTGGCGAAAGTTAGTTTTTGGCAATTTCCGGTCGATAATAGAAAATAGACTATCGGGGTTCGGAATGGAATTTCGACATTTGGAACATGTTTGTAATGTCATTTTGGATATGTGTGCAAAAATTCAGGTTAATCGGATGTGTTTTGGTTGGTTTCAGCATTGTTGGTGGAATTTAGAAATTTCAAAGTTCATATGCTTGAATTTTATGTGATTTTGGTGTTTTGATGTTATTTTGGGTGTTCCGAGGGCGCAACTAAGCTTGAATGATCATTTAGGATGTGTTGGTATGTTTGGTTGGGGTCCCTAGGGGCTCAGGGTTGATTTCGGATGATGAGCGAGGATTTTGGACTTGGAAATATGCAGCTTCAGCTGCTGGTGTTTCTGCTACTGTCATTTCTGCACCTGCGGATGTTTGAATGCAAGTGCGAGCTGCAGGTGCAGCCAAGTTGATTACAGGTGCGGGCTCAGGGGTCCTGGAGGAAGAACCGCATAAGGGGTAGATTTCACCGCATCTGCGAGCCACAGGTGCGACACTTGGGCCGCAGGTGCGAGAGTTTGTATGGTAAATGAATTTACGCAGGTGCGGACTGCGGGTGCGAGGAAAAGAACTGCAGGTGCGAAAAGCCAGGGCATAAAGTATAAATAGAGGACTTATTGATTTTTAGTCTTCTTTTCACCATTGTTGTGCGGGTTCCGAGTTTTTCCGAGGGTTTTGAAGAGGAAAACGTTTATTCTTTATTGAGGTAAGATTTTTGGACTTATTATGTAACGACCTGACCGGTCGTTTTACGTTATCAGACCCTGTTCCCCTGTCTAAGTCTTCCCATAGCTGCTTCTTGTGATTTGTGACTTGCGGGGACTGGTTGTTCAGGATTTGGAAGTATTTTGAGCAATATAGGAACACTTGGTTCCTTAAGGTTGGCCTATTTGGCCAAGTTTGACTTCGGTCAACATTTTTAATAAACGACCTCGAAATTGAGTTCCAGTAGTGTCAGTGGCTTTGTATGTTGATTTCGGACTTGAGCGTATGTTCGGCTCGGGTTTTCGATGACTTGGGAGCATTTCGGAGCCCGAAGTTGAAATCAAGATTTCCTTACGTTTGAAATTTGGTTTGGGACGTGATTTTATGCTATCGGGGTCCGAACGGAATTCCGAGACTGGGAATAGTTCCGTTATGTCATTTATGACTTGTCTGCAAAATTTGAGGTCATTCCGAGTAGTATAGGCCTGTTCGGTGCATTGAAGTGAATTCTAGAATCTTAAGTTCTTAAGCTTGATTCAATTTGGTTTTGGGGTTGAATTATGAGTTTCGTGATTATTTTTCACGTTCTGAAAGTTTGAGCGAGTCCGTATCATGAATACAGACTTTCCAGTGCCTTTGGGCGGGGTCCCGAGGGGCTCGACTGAGTTTTGGACCCCCGGGAGCTAAGTTGGAAAAACCAGATTTTTGCTGTCTGGTTTCCTTCTTTGCGATCGTAGAAGGTGCGTCGCAATAGCGAAGAAGGAATTTGGCTGGGCTGCTGATTGTTCTTCGCGATTGCGGAAGGTTGACTCCATGCCTTCGCGATCGCAGCCCCATCCTCGCGATCGCATAGTGTCTAGTCAGGGTCGGGCACAGTTGTTCTTCGCGATCGCAGGACCTCTGCCGCGATCACAGAGGTCTGGCCAGTTGTTCTTCGCGATCGCAGGGCCTTTGTCTCGATCGCAGAGGTCTGGACAGTTGGCCTTCGCGATCGCAGAATTAGTGGGCAGTTTTATTAAATACGGGACTTAGCCTATTTCCTCAATTTTCATCTTCCTCCTCAAGTCTTTAGAGAGATTTTCAAGGAACTTTCCACCATTGTTATTGAGGTAAGTAAATTCCATGGTTTTACTAAGTTTCAACATCATTTCCTAACTAATTCTCTCTTCTAAATCATCAATTCTTGAAATTTGGTAGTATATTAGAGCTTATGGGAGAGTTAGTGAATTATCCATTCTAAGCCATGAATTAATGTATAAATCACGTAATTATGATCCTTAGGCTTCGGGTAACTGATTCCTTCGAGAATTTTCGAAATCCTAGGGCGTGGGCCTGGGGTTGAAATTCCAAAATCCTTCAAGAATGCCTAATTTAGGGTTTATTGGTTGATTCTTCTTCTTTGAACTTAAATTGATTCAATTACGCTATATTTGTCTAGTTGTGAGCCGTCGAGGGTAGACTTCGGAAATTTCGGGCGCATCCTTGATTCGAGGGGTGATTTAGTCACGAGGTGAGTCTCCTTTCTAACCTTGTAAGAGGGAATTGTTCCCCTAGGTGCTCTAAATGCTATGTGTAATTTTTTGGGGGCTACGTACGCACTAGGTGACGAGAGTCCGTACGTAGCGGCTATTATTGTTGTGTCCGAGTAGTTAGGCCACAGCATGTTCATTGTTCTTCCTTGTCCTGATATATATATATATATATATGTTCTGTACTCCTGTTGTGCATAGTAATATTTCATCTAAAAGATTTCGTGATACTTGACTCGAAGTAATTGTATTTGTGGATCTATGGGATCGGGTTGTACGCCACGACGGACTTGCGAGTATTCTGTACCTATATTGGGATCGGGCTGTACGCCACGTCGGATTTGAGAGTGATTATACCTATATGGGATCGGGCCGTACGTCACGGCGGAGTGAGAGGTACTTGTATACGTATATGGGATCGGGTCGTACCCCAAAGCGGGCTCGGAAGGTACTTTATGGGAGCGGGACGTACGCCACAGCGAATCTAAGACTTGGTTATTATTGATTCATTCCGGTGGTCCTACCCTTGAAAGCACGTTATCTCTTAATTCAGTAGTTGTTTGGATTTCTGCTCTTGATATGTACTTATTGCTTATTTCCTTACATGTCTATTGTATTTCATTATATTCTATCATATGTTATTACTGTTGGACCTTAGTGAGTATCGAGTCAACCTCTCGTCACAACTTCTTCGAGATTAGACGGGATACTCACTGGGTACATATTTATTTAATATGTACTCATGTTGTACTTCTGTACTTAACTATACATGTACTGAGGTTGGTGCTTCTGGTTATTATACCGGAGAGAGATCCTGAGCTAGTGGACTCGACTTCACGGTGAGCTGCTTCTTCTGGCGGTTTCCAGCAGTACCATGGAGTTTTCCTTTTGTGTTTCCCCGTCTATTTCATTCAGATAGTGGGATTGTATATATTATCTTTTGGTTATTCTGTTAGCATGCCCGTGACACTCGTGACACTGGTTCCTGGCACACACACACGTAGTGTTTATTTTGGGTTTTGGGTTGTATATTCATATATATGCTTATCTTTTGGCCCACACATCGTTACGGCTTTATTACTTATAACCGGGTTATCATTTTTGGATATCATGTTTAAAACTTTTTAAAACCGATAAACGTTGGAATACTTAATCAATTGGAAAGGGTAACACTTAGTGATTTTGTGTTGGCTTGCCTAACCCCGCAGTTGGGCACCATCACGACCTAAGTTAGGATTTTGGTCGTGACAACGTGGTATCAGAGCCTTAGGTTCACGTAGTCTCACGAGTAACGGGCAGACCCAGTAGAGTCTTGCGAATCGGTACAGAGACGTTTGTACTTATCTTCAGGAGGCTATATGGTGTTAAGAAACTCATCTTTGTTCATATCCTATCGTACAACCGATGATGTACTCAAATTTGATCTTCCACTCTCTCACAGATGGTGAAGACGCGTGCTTCTCATGTTCCTAATCCGGGAGAGGCTGCTACCCCCGCCGCTTGAGGCCGTAGTAAGGGCATGGGTAGGGAACCTGCCCGAGGAAGGGGACGAGGGCGTCCCAAAGCTGTATCAGTTGCACCACTTGAGGATCCTATTATCGAGGAGCCGGATGAGTTGTCTCCCGTTGCTCTTGCTCAACCGGACTTTATGACGGCGCCATGCTTCCAGGAGGTCATGGGACGCATGTTGAGATTCATGGACACCATGTCCCAGGCTGGTTTATTTCCATCAGATCCTGGTACTTCTCAGGCAGGAGGAGGAGTCCAGACCCCTACCGCTCAGGCCACAGGACAGGCAGTAGCAACACGTCTTACCCCGGGTACACCGCCCGTGGGTGGGGTTCAGCCTGTAGTGGCAACACCAGAGCCCAAGCCAGTTGCAGAGGGTGACCAGCAGAAGATGTTGGATAGATGGACGCGACTTTGCCCTCCAGTATTTGGGGGTGAGCGGGGTGAGGATGCGCATGAATTTCATCGATAGCTACAGGGAAAGGCTGCACAACATGAGGATCTTTGAGTCTCATGGGGTGGATTTCACCACATTTCAGCTAGAGGGCAGAGCACGCAGGTTGTGGCAGTCTTATATTCTCAGCAGGCCAGCGGATTCCCCTCCTGTCACCTAGGGTCAGTTCGCTCAACTATTTCTAGACAGATACTTTCCACCTTCTGAGAGAGAGGAGCTACGGGTCAGTTTGAGCGACTAGAGCAGGGGCAGATGTCCGTGAGTGATTATGAGGCTAGATTTTCCGAGTTATCCCGCCATGCCTTTATGATATTGCCTACTGATGCCGAGAAGGTGTAGCGGTTTGTGGCAGGCTTGCATCCAGGTATTAGGGCCTCTATGGCTCGAAAGGTGGAGATGGGTACCCCCTACCAGCTTGTAGTCGAGATAGCTCGATGAATCGAGGGATATCGGTTGAGGATAAGGGAGCAGGGTCAGCAGGACAAGAGGGCCAGGTTCTCAAGAGAGTTCAGGGATGCTTCAGCTAGGAGCAGAGGTCAGTTCGGGGGTGGTCAGCCCAGCAGACCTTCATATTCAGCACCCCCACTACCCCCTCAAGGTGGTTCAGTGAGGCCTCAGTGAGGCTCCATGCCAGAGTGTTCCTATCGTCCTCTAGCCATCCAGAGTGCACCCAGCGGTTATTCTAGTCATCAGAGATCCTCTAGTTCCTATTTCAGTGCCTTACTAGAGGGTTCACACCACTCTCCGACTATTCAGGGTTCTTCCTCTTTAGGGAAGCGGGCTGTAGTGCCTGGAGGTTGTTTCGAGTGTGGGTTGACCGGGTCTATCGGTCTTGTGTGATCACATTATGCGGATTTGAGACCAGAGCTGACCTTTTATTGCTCGACATGGTTGATTTTGAGGTTATTTTGGGCATGGATTGGCTATCTCCTTACCATGCTGTGTTGGATTTCCATGCCAAGATAGTTACTTTAGCCATGCCTGAGTCTCCTAGGCTAGAGTGGAGAGGTTCTTCAGTTAATGCATTCAGCCGGGTCATTTCCTTTATGAAGGCTCATCATATGGTCAAGAAGGGTTGTTTGGCTTACCTGGCTTATGTGTGGGACACCATCGTCGAGTCCCCGACTATTGATTCAGTGCCTGTGGTACGAGAGTTTCCAAATGTATTTACTTCAGATCTTCCAGGCATGCATCAAGATCGAGACATCGATTTCTGTATTGATTTGGCTCCAGATACTCAGCCTATTTCCATTCCTCCGTATCGTATGGCTCTTAAGGAGCTAAATGAGCTGAAGGAGCAGCTTGAGGAGTTATTGTCTAAGGGGTTCATCAGGCCGAGTGTTTCTCTATGGGGAGCTCCAGCCTTCTTTGTGAAGAAGAAGGACGGGTCCATGCGGATGTGTATTGATTACCGCTAGTTGAATAAGGTGACCATCAAGAACAAGTATCCTCTGCCGCGCATTGATGATTTGTTTGACCAGTTACAGGGTTCCCGTGTGTTTTATAAGATTGACTTGAGATCGGGTTATCATCAGTTGAAGATTCGGGCTTCACACGTCCCGAAGACTGCATTTCGTACCAGATATGGCCATTACGAGTTCCTGGTGATTTCCTTTGGCTTGACTAATGCCTCAGCAACATTCATGGATTTGATGAATAGGGTATTCAGGTCGTACATTGATTCCATCGTCATTGTCTTCATTGATGACATCTTGATTTACTCGCGGAGCCTAGGTGAGCACGAGCAGCATTTGAGAGTTGTACTTCAGACCTTGCGAGAGCAGAAGCTATATGCTAAGTTCTCAAAGTGCGAGTTCTGGTTAGAGTCTGTGGCATTACTGGGGTATGTGGTATCCGGATAGGGTATCAAGGTTGATACACAGAAGATTGAGGTAGTTCGGAGTTGGCTGTGTCCTACTTCAGCTATAGAGGTCAGGAGATTTCTGGGTCTAGCAGGTTATTATCGTCGATTCGTGGAGGGGTTCTCTCGCGTGGTTGATTTCAGACTGATCGTTTTACGTTATGAGCTAGCTCTACCTACCAGTTTATTCGGAGTTCATCCGATTTTTAATGTATCTATGCTCCGGAGATATGATGCCGATTTCTCTCACGTGGTTGATTTCAGAACTATTTAGCTACATGAGATGTTGGGCTTCGAGGAGGAGCCTGTTTCTATTATTGATAGGTAAGACCGCCAGTTGAGGTCTAAGAGAGTTTCTACCGTGAAGGTCCAGTGGAGTGTCCAACCAGTCAAGGAAGCGACTTGGGAGTCCGAGGAGGACATGCGGAGCAGATATCCACAGCTATTCAGCACTTCAGGTACGATTCTAGTCCCGTTCAAGGACGAACGTTTGTTTAAGAGGGGAGAATGTAACGACCCGACCGATCGTTTTACGTTATCGGACCCCGTTCCCCTGTCTAAGTCTTCCCATAGCGGCTTCTTGTGATTTGTGACTTGCGGGGACTGGTGGTTCAAGATTTGGAAGTGTTTTGAGAAATATTGGAACACTTGGTTCCTTAAGGCTGGCCTATTTGGCTAAGTTTGACTTCGGTCAACTTTTTTAGCAAACGACCTCAGAATGAAGTTTCGGCAATGTCAGTGGCTTCGTATGATGATTTTGGACTTGAGCGTATGTTTGGCTCAGTTTTCGATGACCTGGGAGCATTTCGGCACCCGAAATGGAAATCAGGATTTCCTTATGTTTGAAATTTGGTTTGGGACATGATTTTATGCTATCGGGGTCCGAACGGAACTCCGTGATGGGGAATAGTTCCGTTATGTCATTTATGACTTGTCTGCAAAATTTGAGGTCATTGCGAGTAGTATAGGACTGTTCGGTGCATTGAATGAATTCTAGAATCTTAAGTTCTTAAGCTTGATTCAATTTGGTTTTGGGGTTGAATTCTTAGTTTTGTGGTTGCTTTCCACGTTACGGATGTTCGAGCTAGTTGGTATCATGAATACAGACTTGCCAGTGCCTTTGGACGGGGTCCCAAGGGGCTCGGGTGAGTTTTTGACTCCTGGTAGCTAAGTTGGAAAAACCAGATTTATGCTGTCTGGTTTCCTTCTTCGCGATCGCAGAAGGTTGGTCGCGATCGCGGAGAAGGAATTTGGCTGGGCTGCTGATTGTTCTTCTTGATTGCAGCTTCCTCTTCGCGATCGCGGAAGGTTGGACTACATGCCTTCGCGATCGCAGCCCCATCCTCGCGATCGCATAGTGTCTAGTCAGGGCCAGGCACAGTTGTTCTTCGCGATCGCAGGACCTCTGTCGCGATCGCAAAGGTCTGGCCAATTGTTCTTCTCGTTCGCAGGGCCTTTGTCGCGATCGCAGAGGTCTAGCCAGTTGGCCTTCGCAATCGTAGGGCCTTTGTCGCGATCGGAGCGAAGGAATTGCTGGGCAGTTTTATTAAATACGGTACTTAGCCTATTTCCTCCATTGTCATCTTCCTCTTAAGTCTTTAGAGAGATTTTCAAGGAACTTTCCACCATTGTTATTGAGGTAAGTAAATTCCATGGTTTTACTAAGTTTAGACATCATTTCCTAGCTAATTCTCTCTTCTAAATCATCAATTCTTGAGTTGGTAGTAAATTAGGGGTTAAGGGAGAATTAGTGAATTATCCATTCTAAGCCATGAATTCATGTGTAAATCACGTAATTATGATCCTTAGGCTTCGGGTAAGTGATTCCTCAAGAATGCCTAATTTTGGGTTTATTGGTTGATTCTTCTTCTTTGAACTTAAATTGATTCAATTACGCTATATTTGGCTAGTTGTGAGCCATCGAAGGTAGACTTCGCAGATTTCGGGCGCATCCTTGATTCGAGGGGTGATTTCGTCACGAGGTGAGTCTTCTTTCTAACCTTGTAAGAGGGAATTGTTCCCCTAGGTGCTCTAAATTCTATGTGTACTTGTTTGGGGGCTACGTACGCACCAAGTGACGAGAGTCCGTACGTAGCGGCTATTATTGTTGTGTCCGAGTAGTTATGCCACAACATGTTCATTGTTCTTCCTTGTCCTGAAATATATATTTTCTGTGCTCCTGTTGTGCATAGTAATATTTCATCCAAAAGATTTCGTGATACTTGACTCGAAGTAATTGTATTTGTGTATCTATGGGAACGGGCCGTACGCCACGGCGGAGTGATAGGTACTTGTATACGTATATGGGATCAGGTTGTACGCCACGACGGGTTTGGAAGGTACTTTATGAGAGCGGGACGTACGACACGGCTGATCTAAGACTTGGTTATTATTGGTTCATTCCGGTGGTCCTACCCTTGAAAGCGCGTTATTCCTTAATTCAGTAGTTGTTTGGATTTCTGCTATTGATATGTACTTATTGCTTATTTCCTTACATGTCTACTGTATTTCATTATATTCTATCATATGTTATTACTGTTGGACCTTAGTGAGTATCGAGTCGACCTCTCGTCACTAATTCTTCAAGATTAGACGGGATACTCACTGGGTACATATTTAATTAATATGTACTCATGCTGCACTTCTGTACTTAATTGTACAGGTACTGAGGTCGGTGCTTCTTGTTATTATACCGGAGATAGATCCTGAGCTAGTGGACTCGACTTCACGGTGAGCTGCTTCTTCTGGCGGTTTCCAGCAGTACCATGGAGTTTTCCTTTTGTATTTTCCCGTATATTTCATTCATACAATGGGATTGTATATGTTATCTTTTGGTTATTCTGTTAGCATGCCCGTGACACTCGTGACACTAGTTCCTGGCACACACACGTAGTTTTTATTTTGGGTTTTGGGTTGAATATTAATATATATGCTTATTGTTTGGCCCACGTATCATTACAGCTTTGATACTTATCATCGGGTTATCATTTTTGGATATCATGTTTAAAACTGTTTAAAACCGATAAACGTTGGAATACTTAATCAATTGGAAAGGGTAACACTTAGTGATTTTGTGTTGGCTTGCCTAACCCCGTAGTTGGGCGCCATCACGACATAAGTTAGGATTTGGGTCGTGACATATTAGCTCGATTATATGTGATTAAGGACTTTATTAGCAGTGTTTAATTAGGGAAAATCAGTGGAAAAAAGGGGAAACTAGAGCTTGAGTTTAAGAGACCTTCTGGGGGTGTTTTGAGGGGTCATTTGGACTCCGATTTCAGCGTTCTTTGTATGTATAGACTCGTGAGAAGATGATGATCGTTTTGGTATAAAGTTTTTCGAGTTCCGATATCGGAATTTTTGAATATTTTTGATAAAATTCGATTGGGTTTCATTCCTTGGCATATTATAACGGTACACATCTTATTTTTGGTAGATTTGGAGAACTCGGAGGCCGAATTTAGAGGCAAGGGCACTGTGGGGTAGTCTTTTAGCCAGTTTTGAAGTAACTAACGTTTCCAAACTTGGAACTGAGGATTCGAAACCCCAAATTATCTGATATTTGATGTTAATTAAGGTGACGCACTTGCAAATTGACGGGCATGCAGGCGTACACCGAATGTTTGTGTCCTTGCTCATCCAATGGAACTGCCTAATGGTTATTTCTGGCTGATACTTGTAATGTGAAAGTTGTATTTACCTTGAACATATTAGAAATCATGTTAAGTATAAATGCTAAGGCTTCATGCCAATATGTTCAGACCGGAATGGTTAGTTATTCTGGTCTCTATCTGTGACTATTTGCCTTCATGTACTTAGTCCTGTTATAGCATATGTTGCATGCCCTAGTCTCAGTATTTGTTAGTTTATTTATATGTTATCATTGTTTTGGGTTGATTCTTCTATCTGTGAGCCTTGTGAGTGAGACTGGAAGGTATTGACTGAGTAAGGCCGAGAGCCTGATATTGAGATAGTTATGAGATCAGACTGCACACCGCAGCGATCCCCGAATCATGCCTTCGTTGGCTTGATATAGCGCTTAGGCTTACAGGATCCCCTCCGGAGTATTTACACCCCAGTGAGTGCACATATATTGAGGGATGGATCTTCCCTGGGCATGGATCTTGTCCGAAGTTATTGATACAGTGAGGGATGGATCGTCCCTGGACATGGATATTGTCCGAGTGATTTGTTCCGGAGATGGATCTTTTTCGTGGGGCTGGATTGGCCTTTTCCTCAGTACTAAGTGACTACGTCACTTGTGTTTATGTATAATCCGGGATGGACATTCCCTGGGCCTGAAGGCCAATTCTAGTACTGAGTGGACTTCCTTGCTTAAGTTTGGGACACTGCGTACATATCGTTTCAGATTCCTTATGATCATATGCTAGTATGTGGATTGTACAGACATAAATTGGTGCATCCATGTTTATTTTCAGTTATATTAATGTCATGTCCAAGTTTATACACTGTTGTTTATAAATATCAGTGGTTTAGTCTGTCACTACCTCTCAACCCGTAGTTTGGGTTTGTTACTTCTGAGTTGGTGTACTCACGTTACCCCCTGCACCTTGTGTGCAGATCCAAGTACATCGGGACCCAACTCAGGTCATTGAGTAGCTGACAGTTTTCCATCACAGTTGTCGAGGTAGCAGCTGACGACCGTGATCTCGTCATCTCTCTCCTATTCTACATGTCGTCATCTATTTTTTTAGACTATGTTGTCCATTACTCTTTTATTACCTTATGTTTTAGCAGCTCATGACTGTGCCACACTGGATCCGGGATTGTAGAATTTAAGTTTTGGTTCATATAATGTTTGAACTTTAGATTTATTATTTTTATTATCTTCAGACTTGTCAAAAATGATATTTCTCTGGTAATCGAATCTAGATTAGATATAAATAGGTGGTGGGCCTGGTTCCATGACAGGCGCCATCACGTCTCCAAAATTGGGTCGTGACAAGTTGGTATCAAAGCTCTAGGTTGAATAGGTCTCACCAGTCATGAGTAGGTTAAGTAGAGTCTTGCGCATCGGTATAGAGACGTCTGTACTTATCTTCGAGAGGCTACAGAACCCTTAGGAAAATTCCACATTGTTGAATTTTGTCGTGCGACTATGTTGAATTCTGGAACTAAACTTCTGTTGTTTTCATTCTCTCACAGATTGTGAGGACTCGTGCTACCGATCGTGGTGATCGGACACCAGCGGACCAGCTAGAGGTCGAGGTCGTGGCAGAGGGAGGGGTGCAGCCCGCACAGCAGCCAAGGAAGCACTTGTGGAACCTACCATTGCTTAGGATTAGGTCCCCGCATGTGAGATCCCAGCGGGTCAGGCTCAGGCACCTGAAGTGCCCATTGTGATTCCGGGTCTCCATGAGACCCTAGCCCAGATCTTGACGGTGTGCATCAGCTGGCACAGGCCGTCGCTATGTCCACTACTGCTGCTACGAGGACAGGGTGAGGAATTCAGACTCCAGCTGCCCAGACACCTGAGCAGGTCACCTAGGACTTCAGAAACCCGGGGCAGCTCCAGTGCAGCTGATTGCTCCGGTACAGGATTATGTGGTCCCAACTTTAGCTGATGATGATGAGCAGCGTAGGTTTGAGAGATTCAGCATACTCCAGCCTCCGACCTTTAGTGGTACTGAGGGAGAGGATGCCCAGGCCTTCATGGATAAGTGTTAGAAGATACTATACACAGCAGGGATATTAGAGGCCAGTGCGGACCCATTTACTACCTTCCAGTTTTAAGGAGTTGAACTTGCTTGGTGGGAGGCCAATGAGAGGCGTAGACCCGCTGATGTAGTGCCCCTTACATGGCATTAATTTTCCATTCTCTTTTTTGAGAAGTATATACCGTAGTCCCGCAGAGAGGAGCTGCGCAGAGAGTTCGAGCAGTTGCGTTAGGGGGACATGACCGTGAAGCAGTATGGGATGAGGTTCTTTGAGTTGGCACGTCATGCCATCTGTCTAGTCCCCATAGACAGAGAGAAGGTCAGGAGGTTTGTTGATGGTCTCACTTACCAGCTTCAAATTTTTCGTACTAGGGAGAGGGTATCTGGTTCTTCTTTTGAGGAGGTAGTTGACATAGCTAGGGAGATTGAGTCAGTTCGCCGCCAGGAGCTTGTTGAGAGGGAGGCCAAGAGGCCTCGAGGATCTGGTAGCTATGGTGGTGTTCACCAAGGAGGTCAATCTCAGCATGATAGAGGTCATTCATTTAGGCCTCCTCAGTTAGCTCGTCCAGTCTACAGTGGTGCTTCATCGTGACACGGTCCCCGTAGCTCTCATCCGGGCCGTTCATCATTCAGCGCCCTCCTAGCCCAGAGTTCATCTCGGCCACCATCAGTTCAGGGTTCTTCACCACATGGCTGTTCTAGAGCCTATTCCGGTTCTATGGGTTCCCTTCGGTCGCCACCGTCTTTTGCTGAGAGGGGTTGCTTCGAGTGTGGGGATTTGGGTCATATCAAGAGGTATTGTCCCCGCCTTTTTGGTAGTTCATTTCAGCAGAGGAGCCACCCTCCAGCTTCAGCACCAGTTTCTACACCACCCGCTCAAGCAGCCAAGGGTGGATGCCAGTCAGTCAGAGGCCGCCCTAGAGGGGGAGGTCAATCATGTGGAGGGCAGGCTCGCTCCTATGGACTCCCAACCAGACCATATGCCATTTCTTCAGATGCGGTGATTACAGGTATTATCTCAGTCTTCCACCGAGATGCTTCGGTATTATTTGTTCCTGGTTCCACGTATTCATATGTTTCATCATACTTTCCTCATTTCTTGGATATACCGCGTGAGTTATTGATTACATCTATTCATGGGACGACTCTGGTGGGTGATACTATTGTGGTGAACCGGGTGTACTGGTCTTGTGTTATATTGATTGGGGGTCTGGAGACCCGGGCAAATCTATTATTGCTTAGCATGGTTGACTTCGATGTGATATTGGTCATGGATTTTCTATCTCCGTGCCATGATGTTCTCTACTATCACGCTAAGACCGTGACCTTGGCTATGCCCAGATTGCCGAGTATTTAGTGGAGAGGTTCGATGGAGTATGTGCCTAGTAGAGTGATTTCCTACTTGAAGGCTCAGCGTATGATTAGGAATGGATGTGAGTCTTATCTGGATTTTGTGAGGGATGTTAGTAGTGAGACTCCTTCTGTTGATTATTCTCCTGTGGTCCGTGATTTTTCGGACTTATTTCCTGTAGACCTGTTAGGCATCTCACCCAACAGGGACATTGATTTTGGTATTGACTTGGTGTTGGGCACCCAGCCTATCTCTACTCCACCTTATCGTTGTCACCAGCGAATTTTAAGGAATTGAAGGATTAGCTTCAGAAACTCCTAGATAAGGGGTTCATCCGGCCCAGTGTGTCACCTTGGGGTGCGCCGGTGTTGTTTGTGAAGAAAAAGGATGGTTCCACACGTGGATTGATTATCGGCAGTTGAACAAGGTTACGCTGAAGAATCGGTATCCTTTTCCTTGTATTGATGACTTCTTTGACCAGCTTCAGGGAGCTAGGGTGTTCTCCAAGATTTACTTGAAGTCCAGGTATCATCAGTTGAAGATTCAGGATTCTGATATTCCGAAGACTGCTTTCAGAACCAGATATGGCCACTATGAGTTCCTTGTTATGTCATTTGGGCTAACCAATGCCCCAACAACCTTTATGCATGTGATGCATAGCGTGTTTCGACCTTATCTTGATTCTTTCGTCATTGTGTTCATTGATGACATTTTTGTATATTCTCGTAGCCAGGAGGAGCATGCTCAGCATTTGAGGGTTGTGTTGCAGAGATTGAGAGAGGAGAAGCTTTATGAAAAGTTCTCCAAGTGTGAGTCTTGGTTTGGTTTGGTAGCTTTCTTGGGGCACGTAGTGTCTAGTGAGGGTATTCAGGTTGATCCGAAGAAAATTGAGGGGGTGCAGAGTTAACCCAGACCATCCTCAGGTAAAGAGATTAGCAGTTTCCTTGGTTTGGCGGGATATTACAGTCGCTTTGTGGAGGGGTGCTCTTCTATTGCTTCACCATTGACAAGATTGACCCAGAAGGGTGCTCCATTCAGATGGTCCGATGAGTGTGAGAAGAGCTTTCAAAAGCTCAAGTCAGCATTGACCACGGCTTCGATATTGGTTTTGCCTACTGGTTTGGGTTCTTATACAGTTTATTGTGATGCTTCTAGAGTTGGATTGGGAGCGATGTTGATGCAGGACGGTAGGGTGATTGCCTATGCGTCTAGACAGTTGAAGGTGCACAAGAAGAATTATCTAGTGCACGATCTTCAGTTAGATGCTATTGTTCATGCCTTAAAGATTTGGCGCCATTATTTGTATGGAGTGCAGTGTGAGATTTTCACCGACCATCGTAATTTACATTATTTATATCATCCGGGGATGGCCAATATAGTGGTCGATGCCTTGAGTCGCACAGTAGAGAGTTTGGGGAGTATAGCCTACCTTTCAGCAGCAGAGCAATCTTTGGCATATGATGTTCAGGCTCTAGCGGGGCAGTTAGTGAGATTGGATTTGTCAGAGCCTCCTCGAATATTAGCTAGCATGGATTCGAGGTTTTCTCTTTATGATCAGATTAGAGCTTGCCAGTATGATGACCGGCACTTGTTAGTTCTTCATGATAGGGTCCATCGAGGAGATGCCAAATATGTGACTATTGGCGATGATGGGGTTATGAGGATGCAGGGCCGTATTTGCGTGCACAATGTGGATGGGCTTTGTGATTTGATATTAGCAGAGGCCCATAGCTCGTGGTATTCCATCCATTCGGGTGCCGCAAAGATGTACCAGGATCTGAGGCAGCAGTATTGGTGGAGGCGGATGAAGAGAGCTATCATGGAGTATGTAGTTCGGTGTCTCAACTGCCAGCAGGTAAGTATGAGCACCAAAGACCAGGTGGATTACTTCAGAGGTTAGACATTCCGGAGTGGAAGTGGGAGCGGATCACCATGGACTTTGTAGTTGGATTCCCATAGATTTCGAGGAGATTTAATGCTATTTGGGTCATTGTGGAAAGGCTGACCAAGTCCACGGACTTCATTCCTGTTAGTACTACTTATACTTCAGAGCGGTTAGCTGAGATCTACATCAGGGAGATTGTCCGATTGCATGGGGTTCCAGTTCCTACCATCTCTGACAGAGGTACTCTGTTCACATCTCAGTTTTGGAAAGCCGTGCAGAGAGGTTTGGGTACTCAGGTAGATTTTAGCAGTGCATTTGATCCTTAGACCGACGGGCAGTCAGAGCGTACTATTCAGACCTTGGAGGAGATGTTTGGTGCCTGTGTTATTTATTTTGGGGGTTCATGGGACCAGTTTCTACCGCTTGCAGAGTTTTCCTATAATAATAGCTACCAGTACAGTATTCAGATGGCCCCGTACGAGGCTTTATATGTTAGGAGATGTAGATCTCTGGTTGGTTGGTTTGAGCCTGGAGAGGCCAGGCTATTGGGCACAAATTTGGTTCAAGATGCGTTGGAGAAGGTGAAGTTGATTCAGGAGCGACTTCGCACGGTGCAGTCTAGGCAGAAGCGTTATACAGACCGGAAGGTCCGGGATGTGCATTTCATGGAAGGTGATAAGGTACTGCTGAAGTTGTCACCCATGAAGGGTGTTATGAGGTTTAGGAAGAGGGGAAAGCTGAGTCCCTGGTTGGTTGGTACATTTGAGGTGCTTCAGAAGATTAGACAGGTGGCTTATAGACTAGCCTTGCCACCCAACTTATCGAGTGTTCATCCGGTCTTCCATGTGTCAATGCTTCGGAAGTACATTGGTGACCCGTCTCATGTTTTGGACTTCAGCACAGTTCAACTCGAGGGTGATATACTATTTATCATGTGTTAGACTCGGTTGGCTCGAGTTCGGAATGGTGGTAGTAGGAATTGAGACACTTAGTCTCTAAAACTTGCTTTATAGTTGGAAAAGTTAATTGAGAGTTGACTTATAGGTAAACGATCTCTGAATGTAGATTTTATGGCTCAGATAGCTTAGTTAGGGGATTTGCGACTTAGAAATGTGTTCGGAATATTTTTGTGATGTCTGGTGTAGAATTAGGCCTGAATTAGCGAGAGTTAGTTTTTGGCAATTTCTGGTCGGCAGTGGAATATAGGCTATCGGGGGTCGGAATAGAATTCTGATAGTTGGAATAGGTTCGTAATGTCATTTTGGATATGTGTGCAAAAATGCAGGTCAATCGGATGTGTTTTGGTTAGTTTCGACATAGTTGGTGGAATTTAGAAATTTAAAAGTTCATAGGCTTGAATTTGATGTGATTTTTGTGTTTTGATGTTATTTTGGGTGTTCCGAGGGTGAAACTAAGCTTCAATGATCATTTAGGATGTGTTGGTATGTTTGGTTGGGGTTCCGAGGGGTTCGGGGTTGATTTCGGATGGTGAACTGGGATTTTGGACTTGGAAATATGCAGCTTCAAATGCTGTTGTTTCTTCTACTGTCATTTCCGCACTTGCGGATGTTTGACTGCAAGTGCGAGCCGCAGGAGCGGACAAGTTGATTGCAGGTTCGGGCTCAGGGGTCCTGGAGGAAGAACCTCAGAAGCGGTAGAGTTGACCGCATCTGCGAGCAGCAGGTGCGACACCTGGGCCGCATGTGCGAGAATTGGTCAAGTTCTTAATTAATATGTACTCATGCTGCACTTGTGTACTTAATTGTACAGGTGCTGAGGTCGGTGCTTCTTGTTATTATACCGGAGATAGATCCTGAGCTAGTGGACTCGACTTCACGATGAGCTGCTTCTTCTGGCGGTTTCCAGCAGTACCATGGAGTTTTCCTTTTGTATTTTCCCGTCTATTTCATTCAGACAATGGGATTGTATATGTTATCTTTTGGTTATTCTGTTAGCATGCCCGTGACACTCGTGACACTAGTTCCTGGCACACACACGTACTGTTTATTTTGGGTTTTGGGTTGTATATTAATATATATGCTTATCGTTTGGCCCATGCATTGTTACAACTTTGATACTTATCACCGAGGTATCATTTTTGGATATCATGTTTAAAACTGTTTAAAACCGATAAACGTTGGAATACTTAATAAATTGGAAAGGGTAACACTTAGTTATTTTGTGTTGGCTTGCCTAACCCCGTAGTTGAGCGCCATCACGACCTAATTTAGGATTTGGGTCGTGACATATTAGCTCGATTATATGTGATTAAGGACTTTATTAACAGTGTTTAATTAGGGAAAATCTATGGAAAAAGGGGAGACTAGGTCTTGAGTTTAAGAGACCTTCTAGGGGTGATTTGAGGGGTCATATGGACTCCGATTTAAGCGATCTTTGTATGTATAGACTCGTGAAAAGATGTGGATCATTTTGGTTAAAGGTTTTCGAGTTCCGAGACGTGGGCTCAGAGGTCGGGTTTGACCAAATTCGGGATTTTTGAGTATTTTTGATTAATTTCGATTGGGTTAAATTCCTTGGCATATTATAATGGTGTAAATATGATTTTTGGTAGATTTGGAGCACTTGGAGGCCTAATTTAGAGGCAAGGGCACTGTGGGGGTAGTATTTTAGCTAGTTTTGAGGTAAGTAATGTATCCAAACTTGGAACTGAGGGTTCGAAACCCCAAATTATCTGATATTTGATGTTAATTAAGGTAACGCACTTGCCAAGTGACGGGCATACGGGTGTACACCGAATATTTGTGGCCTGGCTGATCCCATGGAACTGCCTAATGGTTATTTCTGGCTGATACTTGTACTGTGAAGGTTGTATTTACCTTGATCATATTAGAAATCATGTTATGTATAAATGCTAAGGCTTCACACCAATATGTTCAGACCGGAATGGTTAGTTATTGTTGTCTCTATCTGTGACTATTTGCCTTCATGTACTCAGTCATGTTATAGCATGTGTTGCATGCCTCAGCTCAGTATTTGTTAGTTTATTTATATGTTATCATTGTTTTGGGTTGATTCTTATATCTTTGAGCCTTGTGAGTGCGACTAGAAGGTATTGACTGAGTAAGGCTGAGAGCCTGGTATTGAGACAGTTATGAGATCGGACTACACACCGCAGCGATCCCCGAATCATGCCTTCGTTGGCTTGATATAGTGCTTGGGCTTACAGTATCTCCTCCGGAGTCTTTACACCCCTAATGAGCGCAAAGATATTGAGGGATGGATCTTTCCCGGGCATTGATCTTGTCAGAAGTTATTGATACAGTGTGGGATGGATCGTCCCCGAACATGGATATTGTCCGAGTGATATGTCTCTAGAGATGGATCTTCTTCGTGGGGCTGGACTGGCCTTTTCCTTAGTACTAAGTGACTACGTCAATTGTGTTTATGTATAATCGGGGATGGACTTTCCCTGGGCTTGAAGGCCAATTCTATTACTGAGTGGACTTCCTTGTGAAACATTGGGACACGGTGTACATATCATTTTTGATTCCTTATGATCATATGCTAGTATGTAGATCGTACAGACACAGATGGGTGCATCCTTGTTTATTTTCAGTTATATTAATGTCATGTCCAAGTGTATATACTGTTGTTTATAAATATCAGAGGCTTTGTCCGTCACTACCTCTCAGCCCATAGTGTGGGTTCGTTACTTCTGAGTTGGTCTACTCACGTTACCCCTTGCACCTTGTGTGCAGATCCAAGTACATCGGGACCCGGCTCTGGTCATTGAGTAGCTGACAGTTTTCCATCGGAGTTCTCGAGGTAGTAGCTGGCAACCGTGATCTCGTCATCGCTCTCCTATTCTACCTGTCGTCATCTTTTTTTTTTTTAGAATATGTTGTCCATTCCTCTTTTATTACCTTATGTTTTAGTAGCTCATGACTATGTGACATTACATCCGGGATTGTAGGATTTACGTTTTGGTTCATATAATGTTTCAACTTCAGATTTTATTATTGTTATTATCTTCAGACCTGTTAAAAATAATATTTCTCTAGTAATCGAGACTAGATTAGATATAAATAGGTGGCTGGCCAGAATCCACGACAGGCGCCATCATGACTCCGAAATTGGGTCGTGACATTTAGGACACAAAAGCATGTTTTATTTGTCATATTTGTAACCTTATTGAAGAAATTTAAAATGATTAGATTATTACCGAATTTGATAAATGAAATTCTGGAAAAGAATTAAATATTATTTTTGTAACTATTAAAGAGAACTTTGTCATTTATTCGTAATTGTTTTTCCCGATATAGTAGGGGTGGACTATTTGGATGTGTATGCGTATGTGAGACCGCTTCGCAATATATATTCCGCGAGCAGAGTTATTCTTTCTACTACTCTCATGGGAGCAGGCCGTACGCCACAGCGGAATAGATAAATCTATGGTTCGAGTCGTTCGACCCTTCGGCAGTGCACATTTTATTATTGTTAGTTCCGGCCGTTCAACCCTCGGCATTTCCTGCGCATGATATATATATATATATATTTATTTATTTAATTATAATATACTATATGTGACTTGAACTGTTAAATTGTCTTAAAGATGTAAATTGCTAAAAGAAATGACGGAAACAGGAGAATTTATAAATTTATAGAAACAATTGTTCTTTTCTGTCATTATTTGTTATTTGATGTTAATACCCATGTTGATATCATTCATCGATTAAATTGTATTGACCTCTAGCAAGTGTCAAAGTCGACCTCTCGTCACTACCTCTCTGAGGTTAGGCGAGATACTTACTGAGTACACGTTGTTTTCGTACTCATGTTATACTTGTTGTGCATTTTTATTGCACAGGTAGATTCATAGCTAGTGGCCCTGCTTGACGCGATGATGTGGCTGACTTGGGGACTTAGACGAGTTGCACCATCCAGAGTCGACCCGAGGTCGACGGAGTCTCTCTCGGATGTATTGTACTCTATTTCTAAATTTCTTGTCAAATTTGTATTTCGGACAATCGTTGTAGTATCTGTATAGTTCATAGAAAATTTGCTCATGCACTTGTGACACCGGGTTTTGGGATGTATTTCATTAAAAATGAATTATTAAACTATCACATTTTCTTAACGGATTTTTATTCAACTATTATGTAATAAAGTGAAAGGTAATGATTCAAATATTATAATAAAAGTATCATTAATTTTTAAGTATTGGCTTGCCTGACCGTGGGGTTCGGCGCCATCACGACCCTTATGGATTTTGGGTCCTGACATAATGTCTTTCATCAAGAGGTTAGTCAGCGGTTTTGAAATCTATGAGAAATCTTTTATGAATCGTCTGTAAAAACCTACATGACCTATAAAGCTCCTAATGCCTTTCATAGTTATGGGAGGGGGTAATCCTGCTATAAGATAAATTTTAGCCTTCAACTTCTATCCCTTTAGTGGTGATTTTATGTCCTAAAACAATTCCTTCTGTAACCATAAAATGACATTTTCCCAATTCAGAACTAAGGTCATGTGATGACCCAAAAGGTCATCCAAAGTAAATTCAGCTAAATCTGTGTTCCGAGACTCCGAAAGCCTCGGTTAATCACACCTCGATATGCATGCGCAGCCCGCGCGTGTAGTCGGGAAGCTTCTATGTGAAAATTTGAGGAAAATTGAATTTTTGTAACAATTAGATGAATAAAGTTGACTTTGGTCAACATATTTGGTAAACGTACCCGGACTCATGATTTGACGGTCTCGGAGGGTCAGTAGGAAAATATGGGATTTGGGCGTATGCCCGGAATCGAATTCCGAGGTCCCAAGCTCGAGAAATGAATTTTTAAAGAAAATTGTTTTCTGAAAATAATAAAGGTTTTTAAAAATGAACTTTGATGTGAAAACCGTGTTACCGGGCCCGTATTATGGTTCCGGAGCCCGGAACAGGTTTAATATATGTTATGTGACTTATCTATGAAATTTTGTGTAAAACAGACTTGAAATGACGTGATTCGGATCAAAATCGGAATAATTAAGCTTTGTGAAGTTTTAAGAAAATTCTAAGAGTTTTGGGGGTTTGATTTAATGGTTTTGATGATATTTTGGTGATTTAAATGCTTGAATAAGTCCGTAGGATGTTTTGGGGGTCGTGTGTGTTTTTGGTTTTGAGACCCGAGGGCTCGGGTGAGTTTCGGGGAGCTAACGGGGTGTGAAAAAGGGAAAAATCTGGTGTTTTTGTTCAACTTCTGATGTATGGTGTGTGTCTCTGTGCGATCGCATAAGAATAGCTGCGATCGCATAGTATTGGGCCGGGAGGGGGTCACTGTTACTCTATGTGATCGCATCATCTACTCCGCGATCGCATAGTGGGCTAGGTTGGTCGGGGTCTGGGGGTAGTTAATCTAGTGCGGTCGCGTGTAGGGGTCCGCGATCGCGTAGAGATGAGGTCCCAGTGCTCTGCGATCGCATTTGTCCTCCTGCAATCGCGCAGGTTCAGTTAAGTCCTCTTCTGCGATCGCACCTCCCCTTCTGCGATCGCAGAGTGCATTTTCGCCCAGTCATTTTTAAATACCCAAAACAGACCCATTACGGGATTTTTCATAATATTCACCCTCATCTTCTTCTCCACAACCCCTTAGCCATTTTTGGAGAGTTCCATCACTACAATCTCAGAGGTAATCGATTCTAACACGACTTTCTCCCACTTTTCTTCCATAAACACTAAAATCTAGGCCTAAAATCCTAAAATCAAAGTAGAAATTAGAGGTTTTGGGTAGAGTTAGGGCTTATGGGATTTTTGGTAATTCAACCCCAATTTAGGGTCTGATTTCAAAACAAATTACATATTCTAACTCGTGGGGTTATGGTTGATCGGGTTTTGATCCGAGCCTCGTGTTTTGACCAGTGGGCCCGAGGTCGAATTTTGGTATTTTTGGAAGAATGCTAGGAATTGTGTATTTAGGCTATGGGATTGTGTTATTGAGTTATTATTGACATACTTAAGTTAATTATTCCTAGATATTGTTGTTCCAGAGTTGAATTCAAAAGGAAAGGCGGTGTTAGAGGGTTGATTGCTATATTTTGGACCCGAGGTAAGTGTCTTGCCTAACTTTGGCGAGGGAATAGGTATTGTATGCTTTTTGCTAAGTGTTTATCATGTTCAATGCATAGGTAAGGTGACGAGTACCTATGCATTGTGTGTACAGCATGCCCGTGAGTCTATTTTTGATAAAAATCTTGTTATTACTTCCATGTTTGTTATATTATGAACTTGTCTCTACTTGAAATTCGTTGTTGTTGGAAATCCTTGTTGATGAACTTATGATATATCGGTTCGATTGAAAACCCAACTGTTAAGGATATATTTGAAATGATTTGTTATAGCTGAGACCCTTGTCAGGCACTTGTTGTGAAATTGATTGATGCTTTCCCCTTGCCAGGTGATATTGAAACGTATTTCCACTATGATGTACTCCTTTCCATTATATCTGTCATTGTTTGGTGAGGAAGAGTGTAAAGCACCAAGGGTGATGTCGTGCCATGATATTTGATTACATTGCATAGTGAGGAAGGTGTGTAAAGCACGAAGGGTGATGTCGTTCCATGATTCACATTGATTATAAGCACAAAGGTTAATTCCGTGCCATGATTCACATTGATTATAAGCACGAAGGTTAATGTCGTGCCATGATTGACATTGATTATAAGCACGAAGGTTAATTCCGTGCCATGATTTATATTGCCTTACATTGTACATTGCACTGTGAGGAAGAGAGTAAAAGCACGAAGGGTGATGCCGTGCCATGATTTATACTATTTCACATTACACATCGCATTGTGAGGAAGAGAGTAAAAGAACGAAGGGTGATGCCGTGCCATTATTTACATTTTTGGTACTTATACTTGTTTCGTTAGATATTGTGTTAATTTGCCTCCTTTGTTTACTTCTATATGTCAATTTAACTACTTCATTTCACTTTTTCCCCTTTACTGCTCCCGTATCCCATACTTGTCTGCCGATCTTTTACCTTGTTTTTCCATGCATTGAGTTGTAAAATAGGACAGGTTAACGTTGTTGCTAAGTCTAGCGTCGTCACTACTTCGGTGTAGGTTAGGCTCAGCACTTACTCAGTACATGGGGTCGGTTGTACTGATGTTACACTGCACTTCTTAATGTTGTGCAGACCCCGCTTCCGGACCTAGTGGACCGCATTGAGGGAATCACCTTCAGTCCACCCAGAGCTTCAAGGTATACCCGCTGGCGTTCGTGGGCCTTGGTGTCTCTCCTGCCTTTGGATTCCTTATTGTCTTATCTTTTCCCCCAGTTTCAAGACAATGATGTATTTCTTTTCATACTATGTATTTAGCACTCTGTTTAGACATTTCGTGAGTTGTGACACCCGAGTTTTGGGCTTATGCGACGTTATGTATTTTACTACTTCGCTTTGCATTTTCGGATTTCTATTACATTTTCGTTGTTAAATTTCTAAAGTGTTTCATTATTTCTGTTAAGATTTTTAAAGGTATTTTCTTTACTACCGTTGAATTGAATTGAAAATTGTTAGATTAACAGTACACGTTGGCTTGTCTAGTGGGTTTAATGTTAGACGCAGTCACGGCCTAAAGGGTGGGATTTCGGGTCGTGACAAGTTGGTATCAGAGCTCTAGGTTGCTTAGGTCTCACAACTCACGAANACGTTGGCTTGTCTAGCGGGTTCAACGTTAGACGCAGTCACGGCCTGAAGGGTGGGATTTCGGGTCGTGACAAGTTGGTATCAGAGCTCTAGGTTGCTTAGGTCTCACAACTCACGAACAACCTTGGTAGAGTCTGAGGGATCGGTACGGAGACGTCTGTACTTATCCCCTAGAGGCTGCAAAGTTAAGATAACTCCACATTTCTTCATCTCTGTCGTGCGATATGAATTCTGAGTACTGGTTGAGTTTCCATTCTACTCTCTCGTAGATGGAGAGGATGCGTGCTTCTCTTGGTTCCGCTCAGCAGTCCGACACTCCTGCTACAGCTCCTACGAGTGGTCGAGGTTGAGGACGAAGCCGTGCTAGAGGCCGAGGCCGGGGCCGGGTTCAGCCTAGAGCAGCAGCCCCAGTGGAGGACCCTAAGGTCGATTCTGACGAGAAGGTCCCAATTCTGGTAGTCCCAGTTTGACCAGCGCAGGTCCCAGATGGGTTCATAGCTACCTCAGTGCTTCAGGACGCTCTTGTTCGTATGGTAGGACTCATGGAGAGCGTAGCACATGCATGTCTTCTTCCTACTGCACCAGCTAGTTCTCAGGCTTGGAAAGGGACCCAGACTCCTGTTATTCATATCCCAGAGTAGGATGCCACTCAGTTTCAGACTCCAGCACCTCAGACAGCTGGAGTAGCTCAGCCGGGTATTGTGGCACCGGCAGCCGAGGGTGCAGCTATGTCAGCAGATGCTCTTTGGTGACTGGACAGATTCACCAAGTTATTCACTACTACTTTTACTGGTGCACCGTCAGAGGACCCTTAGGACTATTTGGAAAGCTGCAACGAGGTTCTTCGGAACATGGGCATAGTGGAGTCCAATGGAGTTGACTTTGATACTTTTCGACTATCTGGCGCAACCAAGACTTGGTGGAGGGACTACTGCTTAGCCAGACCAGCTGGGTCTACACCTTTGACTTGGGCTCAGTTCACAGAGGTATTCTTGGGGAAGTTCCTTCCCATTACTCAGCGAGAGGATCTTAGGAGGTAGTTTGAGCGCCTCCAGCAGGGATCATGTCTGTTACTCAGTACGAGACCAGGTTCATCGCACTAGCCAGGCATGCATTGATGATACTCCCCACTGATCGGGAGAGAGTTCGGAGGTTCATTGAGGGATTGGCTCAGCCTATACGACTCTAGATGGACAGGGAGTCGAGTACTGATATTTCGTTCCAGGATGCGGTCAATGTGGCCAGGAGGATTGAGATGATTTTGTCACAGGGAGGTGGTTAGGGGGATGACAAGAGGCCCCGTCATTTTGGTATATTAAGTGGAGCCTCATCTGGAGGCAGGGATTCTTTCAGTAGGGGTCATCCACCCCGACCTTTTCAGTCAGCACTTCAGGTATCTCCCCGTGCACCGCCAGCTCCTGTGAGTGCACCACCAACACCTACCAGTGAACACCCACTTCAGAGTTACCGGAGTGGGTATCAGGGTCGTCAGGGCCAGTTCCCGAGTCATCAGCCACAGCAGCAGAGATCTTGTTATAGTTGTGGTAGCCTGGGGCATATTGCCAGATATTTCCCCTGAGCTTCGAGTGGACCCCAGTATCAGGGTTCCCGTGACTTGGTTCCCGCAGCAGGTGCACCCTTACCTCCTTAGCCAGCTAGGGGTGGTGGTCGAGGTGCCAGAGGTAGTGGCCAGGCTCATAGAGGTGGAGCACATGCCATGAGAGGTAGAGGTCAGCCCATAGCAGGAATACCTAGAGATGTGCAGGTTGGAGGGGCTCAGCCCCGGTGTTATGCTTTTCCTGCTCGTCCTGATGCTGAGGCTTCTGATGCAGTTATTACAGGTACAATTTTAGTTTGCAGCCGAGAGGCCTCGGTGTTATTTGATCCGGGTTCTACATTCTCCTATGTGTCTTCATATTTTGCTTCTTATTTGGGTATGCCCCGTGATTTGTTGAGTATTGTTGTGCATGTGTCTACCCCAGTGGGTGATTCTATAGTGGTAGATCGAGTCTACCGTGCTTGCGTAGTAGTTATTGGTGGTCTGGAGACTCAGGTTGATCTTTTGCTTCTTGATATGGTTGACTTTTATGTTATATTGGGTATGGACTGGCTATCTCCCTATCATGCTATCTTCGATTGTCATGCCAAGACGGTGACCATAGCCTTGCCAGAAGTACCTCGTTTTGAGTGGAGAGGGACTCCTAGTCATTCTTCTGGTAGGGTTATTTCTTATATGAAGGCTCGGCGCATGGTCGAGAAGGGTTGTTTAGCCTATTTGGCCTATGTTCGTGATTATAGTGCTGAGGTTCCTTCTATAGAGTCCATGCCCGTGGTTCGTGAGTTTCCAGAGGTTTTCCCTGCTGACCTATCGGGTATGCCACCCGACAGGGATATTGACTTTTGCATTGAGTTAGCTGAGGGCACCCAACCCATTTCTATTCCCCCGTATCGTATGGCTCCGCCAGAGTTGAAGGAGTTAAATGAACATTATAGGATTTATTGGATAAAGGCTTCATCAGGACTAGTGTTTCTCCTTGGGGTGCTCCAGTATTGTTCGTGAAGAAGAAAGATGGCTCAATGAGGATGTGTATTGACTACCAGCAGTTGAATAAGGTTACTATCAAGAACAAGTATCCTTTGCCGAGGATTGATGACTTATTTGATCAGCTTTAGGGTGCTACAGTATTCTCTAAGATAGACTTGAGGTCTGGTTATCATCAGTTGAGGATCAGGGCGTCCGGTGTGCCTAAGACGGCTTTTCGCACTCGTTATGAGCATTATGAGTTTTTGGTCATGTCGTTTGGGTTGACTAATGCCCCCGCTGCTTTTATGGAGTTGATGAATCAGGTATTCAGGCCTTATTTGGACTCATTTGTGATCGTGTTTATAGATGATATCTTGATATATTCTCGTAGTCGAGAGGAGCATGAGCAGCATCTTCGCCCAGACTCTGAGGGATAGGCAGTTGTATGCCAAGTTTTCTAAGTGTGAGTTCTGGTTGAGTTCTGTGGCATTCTTGGGCCACGTTGTATTGGCAGAGGGCATTCAGGTGGATCCGAAGAATGTTTCAGCAGTTAGAGATTGGCCTAGGCCCACTTCAGCCACAGAGATTCAGAGTTTCTTGGGCCTCGCAGGCTATTATGGCCGGTTCGTCGAGGGTTTTTCATCTATAGCAGCCCCTATGACCAAGTTGACATAGAAGAGTGTTCAGTTCAGATGGTCTGAGGAGTGTGAAGCGAGCTTTCAGAAGCTCAAGAAAGCATTGACCACGACACCAGTGTTAGTGTTGCCCACAGGTACAGGGCCTTATACCGTGTATTGTGATGCTTAACGGGTTGGACTTGGTGCGATATTGATGCAGGATGGCAAGGTCATAGCCTATGCAACTCGTCAGTTTAAGATCCACGAGAAGAATTATCCAGTCCATGATTTGGAGCTTGCAGCTATTTTTCACGCTTTGAAGATTTGGAGGCACTACTTGTACGGAATGCCATGTGAGGTGCTCATGGACCATAAGAGCTTGCAGTATCTATTTCAGACAGAAGGAGTTGAACATGAGGAAGAGGAGATGGTTAGATTTGCTGAAGGATTATGATATGACCATTATTTATAATCTGGGGAAGGCCAATGTGGTGGCCGATGATTTGATCCGGAAGTCAGCATGTATGGGCAGTGTAGCTTATTTATTAGTTGGGGAGCGACCTCTTTGCGTTGGATGTTCAGGCCTTAGCCAACCGATTTGTGAGATTAGAGGTTTCTGTGACTGGCAGTGTGTTGGCCCATACCATCGCTCGTTCTTCGTTGTATGATCATATTCGTGCCAGGCAATATGATGACCGTCATTTGTGTGCTCTTAGAGATGCGGTTCGGCACGGACGTGCCAAGTAGGTCATAATCGATGTTGAGGGAGTTTTAAGATTGCAGGGTCGTATATGTGTTCCTGATGTGGACGGCATTCGTGAGTTGATATTGTAGGAAGCCCATAGTTCCCGGTATTCCATTCATCCGGGCGCCGCGAAGATGTACCAGGACTTGCGACAGCATTATTGGTGGCGTAGAATGAAGAAGAATATTGTGGCTTATGTAGCTCGGCGCTTGAATTGTCAACATGTTAAGTATGAGCACCAGAGACCCGGTGGATTGATGCAGTAGATTCAGCTTCCCGAGTGGAAGTGGGAGCGTATCACGATGGATTTTGTAGTTAGGCTTCCACAGACTCAGAGGATGGTTGATTCAGTATAGGTTGTTGTGGATAGGCTGACCAAGTTAGCACATTTCATTCCTGTGTCAATTTCATATTCAGTGGAGAAGTCGGCAATGATCTAGATGAGGGAGATTGTCAGATTGCATGGCGTTCCCTTATCTATTATATCAGACTGAGTTAGTCAGTTTACCTCCCATTTCTTGAGAGTATTTCAGTGAGAGTTGGGCACATAGATCGAGTTGAGCACAACAATTTATCCTTAGACGGACGGAGAGTCCGAGCGTACTATTCAGATTTTAGAGGATATGTTGCGAGCTTGTGTCATTGATTTTTGTGGTTCATGGGATCAGTTCTTGCCTTTAGCAGAGTTTGCCTACAACAACAGTTACCAGTCGAGCATCAGATGGCTCCGTATGAGGCGTTGTATAGTATACGATGCCGCTCTCCAGTGGGATGGTTCAAGCCTAGAGAGACTAGATTGTTGGGTTCTGAGTTAGTCCAGAATGCCGTGGACAAGGTGAAAATTATTCAAGATAGACTTCGTACAGCTCAGTCCAGACAAAAGAGTTATGCAGATCATAGAGTTAGAGATTTGGCTTTCATGGTAGGAGACCAGGTGTTCCTTCGAGTGTATCCTATGAAGGGCGTGATGATATTCGGAAAGAAGGGAAAGTTGAGCCCTAGGTATATTGATCCATTTGAGATTTTGGACAAGGTAGAAGAGGTGGCCTAAAGACTTGCCTTGCCACCGCATTTATCAGTCGTACATCCATTGTTTCATGTATCTATGCTCTAGAGGTACATTGCAGATCCTTCTCATGTTCTTGACTTTAGCGGTGTCCATTTGGACAAGGATTTGACTTATGAGGACGAGCCGGTAGCTATATTAGATAGGCAGGTTCGCCAGTTGAGATCGAAGAGTTATCCTTCGGTTCGTGTTCAGTGGAGAGGTCTGCCTGCCGAGGCAGCTACCTGCAAGTCCGAGTCCGATATGAGGAGTCGTTATCCCAATCTTTTCTCAGACTCAGGTACTTTTCTATGTCCGTTCGAGGACGAACGTTTGTTTTAGAGGTGGAGATTGTGATGACCCAAAAGGTCATCCTAAGTAAATTCAGCAAATTTTGTGTTTCGAGGCTCTGAAAGCCTCCGTTAATCGCACCTCGATATGCGTGCTCATCCTGGGCATGTAGGAGGGAAGCTTCTATGTGAAAATTTGAGGAAAACGGAATTTCTGTAATAATTAGATGAATAAAGTTGACTTTGGTCAACATTTTTGGTAAACGGACCCGGACCCAGGTTTGATAGTCCCGGAGGGCCCGTAAGAAAATATGGGACTTGGGCATATGCCGGGAATCGAATTCCGAGGTCCCAAGCACGAGAAATGAATTTTTAAAGAAAATTGTATTCTAAAAATAATAATGGTTTTTGAAAATAAACTTTGATGTGAAAACCGTGTTACCGGGCCCGTATTATGGTTCTGCAGCCCGGAACAAGTTTAATATATGTTATGTGACTTATCTGTGAAATTTGGTGTAAAACGGACTTGAAATACGTTATTCGGATCAAAATCGGAATAATTAAGCTTTGTGAAGTTTTAAGAAAATTCTAAGAGTTTTGGGGGTTTGATTCAATGGTTTTGATGATATTTTTGTGATTTAAATGCTTGAATAAGTCCGTAGGATGTTTTGGGAGTCGTGTGTGTTTTTTGTTTTGAGACCCGAGGGCTCGGGTGAGTTTCGGGGAGCTAACGGTTTGTGAAAAAGGGAAAATTCTGGTGGTTTGGTTCAACTGCTGGTGTCTGGTGTGTGTCTCTATGCGATCGCATAGTATTGGGCTGGGAGGGGGTCTCTGTTACTCTATGCGATCACGGCTGCAATCGTATCATCTACTCCGCGATCGCATAGTGGGCTAGGTAGGTCGGGGTCTGGGGTAGTTAATTCAGTGCGGTCGCGTGTAGGGGTCCGCGATCGCGTAGAGGTGAGGTCCCAGTGCTCTGCAATCGCGTTTGTCCTCCTGCGATCGCGCAGGTTCAGTTAAGTCCTCTTCTGCGATCGCACCTCCCTTTCTGCGATCACAAAGTGCATTTTCGCCCAGTCTTTTTTAAATACCCAAAACAGACCCATTACGGGATTTTTCATAATTTTCGACCTCATCTTCTTCTCCACAGCCCCTTAGCCATTTATGGAGAGTTCCATCACTACAATAGAGGTAATCGATTCTAACACCACTTTCTCCCACTTTTCTTCCATAAACACTAGAATCTAGGCTTAAAATCCTAAAATCAAAGTAGAAATTAGGGGTTTTGGGTAGAGTTAGGGCTTATGGGATTTTGGGTAATTCAACCCCAATTTGGGGTCTGATTTCAAAACAAATTACATATTCTAACTCGTGGGGTTATGGTTGATCGGGTTTTGGTCCGAGCCTCGTTTTTGGACTAGTGGGCCCGAGGTCGAATTTTGGTATTTTTGGAAGAATGCTAGGAATTGTGTATTTAGGTTATGGGATTGTGTTATTGAGTTATTATTGATATACTTAAGTTAATTATGCCTAGATATCTTTGTTCCGGAGTTGAATTCAATAGGAAAGGCGGTGTTAGAGGGTTGATTTCTATTTTGGAACTGAGGTAAGTGTCTTGCCTAACTTTGGTTAGGTAATAGGTATTGTATGCTTTGTATGCATTGTGTGTCCAGAATGCCTGTGAGTCTATTTTTGATAAAAATCTTGTTATTACTTCCATGTTTGTTATATTATGAACTTGTCTCTACTTGTAAGCCGTTGTTGTTGGAAATCTTGGTTGATGAACTTATGATATATCGGTTCGATTGAAAACCCAACTGTTAAGGATATATTTGAAATTATTGGTTATAGTTGAGACCCTTTCCGGGCACTTGTTGTGAAATATATTGATGCTTTCCCCTTGTCGGGTGATATTAAAACGTATTTCCACTATGTTATACTCCTTGCCATTATGTCTGTCATTGTTTGGTGAGGAAGAGAAGGGTGATGCCATGCCATGATATTTGATTACATTTCATAGTGAGGAAGTGTGTAAAGCACAAAGGGTGATGTCGTGCCATGATTTACATTGATTATAAGAACGAAGGTTAATGCCTTTCCATGATTCACATTGATTATAAGCACGAAGGTTAATGTCGTGCCATGATTTACATTGATTATAAGCACGAAGGTTAATGTCGTGCCATGATTTATGTTGCCTTACATTGTACATTGCATTGTGAGGAAGAGAGTAAAAGTAAGAAGGGTGATGCCGTGCCATGATTTATGTTGCCTTACATTGTACATTGCATTGTGAGGAAGAGAGTAAAAGTAAGAAGGGTGATGCCGTGCCATGATTTATACTATTTCACATTACACATTGCATTGTGAGGAAGAGAGTAAAAGCACGAAGAGTGATGCCGTAATGTTATTTACATTTCTTGTACTTATACTTGGTTCGTTAGCTATTGTGATAATTTTCCTCCTTTGTTTACTTCTATATGTCAATTTAACTGCTTCATTTCATTTGTTCCCCTTTACTGCTCATGTGTCCCATACTGTCTGCCTATCTTTTGCCTTGTTTTTGCATAAATAAGACAGGTTAACATTGTTGCGAAGTCTAGCCTTGTCAATACTTCGGCCGAGGTTAGGCTCGGCACTTACTCAGTACATGGGGTCGGTTGTACTGATGCTACACTACACTTCATAATGTTGTGCAGACCCCGCATCCGGACCCAGTGGACCGTATTGATGGAGTCACCTTCATTCCACCCAGAGCTTCAAGGTATACCCGCTTGCATTCGTGGGCCTTGGTGTCTCTCCTACCTTTGGATTCCTTATTGTCTTATCTTCTCCCCCAGTTTCAAGACAATGATGTATTTCTTTTCACACTATATATTTAGCACTCTGTTTAGATAGTTCGTGAGTTGTGACACCCCAGTTTTGGGCTTTTTGCGACGTTATGTATTTTATACTTCACTTTGCATTTTTGGATTTCTATTACATTCCAGCTGTTAAAATTCTAAAGTGTTTCATTATTTCTCTTAAGATTTTTAAAGTTATTTCCTTTACTACCGTTGAATTGGATTGTAAATTGTTAGATTAACTGTACACATTGGCTTGTCTAGAGGGTTCAACGTTAGACGCAGTCACGGCCTGAACGGTGGGATTTCGGGTCGTGACAGGTCAAGTGGTTAAGACAATCTTTACATGTTTTGCCAAAGAGTGTAGTATCATCCATAAAGATTTCAAGAAATTTTTCAGTCGTATCAGCAAAAATTGCAGACATGCAATCCTGAAATTTAGCAGAGGCGTTGCACAGACCAAAAGGCATTCTCCTATAGGAATATGTTCCATGAGTGCACGTGAATGTTGTCTTATCTTGATTTTCTGGTGCAATTGCTATCTGATTATATCATGAGTAGACATCAAGAAAACACTAAAAACCATATCCTGCAATTCTTTCAAACATTTTATCAATAAATGGCAGAGGAAAATGATCTTTTCTAGTGGCATCATTGAGACGTCTGTAATCAATACAGTCTCTCCATCCTGTAACAATTATGGTAGGTATGAGCTCATTACTTTCATTTTTTATAATAGTCATACCTCCTTTCTTTGGTACTACCTGAATGGGACTTACCCACGGGCTGTCGGAAACGGGATACATAATACATGCTGCCAACAACTTTACGATTTCTTTTTTCACTACTTCCTGCATTGCTGGATTCAATCTTCTTTGTGGCTAGACTATTGGCTTGTAGCTATCCTCCATGAGGATTATGTGTGTACAGATAACAGGACTAATCCCTTTAATATCTTCTACAGTCCACCCTAAGGCTCCTTTGTGTGCTTTCAATACTTTAATCAAACTATTTTCTTGTTCAACAGTAAGAGAAGATGAAATAATTACTGGAAATGATTCTTTTTCATGATAAACATATTTCAAATGAGAAGGGAGAGTTTTAAGTTCAATTTTAAATTGAACTTTTTCGGATTTCATCTCTTCTTCTTCTGAATCTTTGTCCAATATTTCAGCTTCTTTTCTGATTGTGGGATCATCATCCTGTGTGGTGCCTGATTTGATCAAGCACCTTTCCATTGAATCTGTAATTAATTGATCATCTTTGAATTCGTCTGTAAGATAACTAATCATGTCAATTGAAAAACATGAAGATGATGTTTCATCTTTTGAATATCTTAGTATCTTTTGCATATCAAAGATGACTCTTTCGTCATCAACTTTCAAAATTAGTTGTCCTTGATGAACATCTATAATTGCTCTTCCTGTAGCAAGAAAGGGTCTTCCTAAAATTATTGGTTCATCAAGACATTCTTTCATTTCAAGCACTAAAAAATCTACAGGAAAAACAAACTTATCTACTCTTACGAGTACATTTTCAATTATTCCCTTAGGTTTCTTAATACTATGATCTGCAAACTGCAAAGAAACACTCGTGTCTTTCATTTCACACAGATATAACTTTTTAAAGATAGAAAATGACATCAAATATATTGAATCTCCAGAATCATAAAGTGCTTTTTCAATGTATACTCCTCCTAGAGTACATGGAATGGTGAAACTACCTGGGTCACCAAGTTTTGGTGGTAACTTATTTTGAAGTATAGCACTCCATTTCTCAGTAAGCATTACCACAGAAACTTTTTCCAATTTCCTTTTGCTTGAAAATTTCTTTCAAACATTTGGCATATGAAGGCATCTGCAATAAAGCATCAGTAAAAGGAATATTAATGTGAATTTTTTTTAAAATCTCCAGAAACTTTGCAAATTGATTATCAAGCTTTTCTCTCATCATCTTTTGTGGAAAAGGAATTGTAACAGGGAAACGAGTCAAATTTTTAGTATTTTTTTCTTCTTTATTCTTGGATTCATTCTCTTCTGTTAGTTGAGAGGGTGTCTCAACATTCTCACCCCTGTCTACCTGTTGTTCTGATTGATTCTTTTCTTGTTTATTTGCATAAGGTTCATCAAGAGTCGTACCTGACTGTAAGGCAATGTCCTTAAGGTGTTCTTTAGGATTTTTCTCCGTATTGCTCGGTAAAGGACCTTGAATCTTTTCAGACACATGAGTTGCCAATTGGCTTAACTGAATTTCAAGGTTTTTTAGGGCCGAATTTTGACTTTCCTTTTTTTATCAGTAACCTTAATGTACTTGTATAAAAGGTCATCAAGACTTGAATGGCCTTGTTGAGGCTTTTGCTGATATGGAGTTGCTTGCTGATAAGGCCTGAAATTTTGTTGTCCACGATTAAGATTTTGATATCCGGGTTGACTCTGTACCTGTTGCTTTTGGTAGTTTGGAGTGTTTTTAGCACCATTTGCATTGCTCCATTGAAACCCTGGATGTTTTTGTGCTAATGGACTTCCAAAAGGATATGGTTTGTATGCGATGACATTGACTTGTTCATCATTTTGATTGGTTGCTTGACATTCGTGGTTTAATCGGTTTCCTCCACACATGTCACAAGCCTCGGACTGGCTTGGTTGTTGTGTATTTACTTGAAAATATTCAAACTTTTGTGTCAAAGAAACAATTTGTTGTGTTAGTGTATTTAGAGCATCCACCTGATTTTTCGTAGAAGCCTTCTTGATGATTAAACGCTCAGATGGCCACTGGATGGCATTTTAAGAAATTTCGTTAAGCAATTGCAATGCTTCTTCTACGGCTTTTCCCATTATGGAACCTCCTGCAGCTGCATCAATTACATTTCTAGAAGAAGGTTTTAACCCATGATAAAATATGTACAACTGCATATGTTCAGGAATGTCATGGTTTGGACATTTCCTTAACATTGCTTTTAATATTTCCCAAGCTTGATAAACTGACTCAGTGTCAGTTTGCAAGAAGTTAGATATATCCTGTCTTAACTTTGTTGTTTTAGTAGGGGTATAATATTTATTTAAAAATTTCTGAGTCATTTGGTCCCATGTGGTAATAGACCCTTGTGGCAAACTTCGTAACCAAGTTTTGGCCTCTCCTTTTAAAGAAAAAGGAAATAGCCTTAACTTAATTGCTTCAGGAGGTACTCCATTATACTTTGCAGTTTCAACCAATTCTAAAAAGTCAATTAAATGACTATGTGGATCTTCACTTAGATCACTAGTGAAAATGCATAATTGTTGAATTGTTTGAATTAGGCCTGTCCTGATTTCAAAGTTATTGGCTGTCACTGGAGGTTTCCTGACAATAGATTCACAGTTAAAGCGATCAGGTCTAGCATAATACCTTAGGATTCTATTTGCTGGTCTTGGCGCCACTTCATCAAACTGATCCTCTTCTTGAGCTGGTGGTGGAATTTGTAATTGATTGTTATCATCTTCTAATTGGTGCTCCATTCTGTTACAAGTTATGTTTTGGGATGATATTTGTCCTTTCCTGCACAATCACAAAAAAATTTCAATTTCAGGATCGTAATTGGCCAACTCTTTTGCAGAAGAGCGGGTCATTAACTATCTGAAATTAAAGTAAAATAAAGACAGTTCCTAAAATAATAAGAGATAATTTTTAAAAATGAATAAAAAAAATAGTACGGTAATATTATAGTTAACTTAAAACAGTAAGTTGTAACTAACCATCAAAAGAAATAATATAATACTAATTATATTATTTGAAAAAAAAGATCTTCAATAATAAATCAAGTGTGTTGAATGATTGAAGTACTATAAAAAAAATTGAATAAAATATTATTTTAAAAAAATATAGTACAAGTAATAGTTATAGTAATAGTAATATAGAGTAGTATAAATGATACTTTTAGCACTAGAATGGTAAAACAAGTACTTACAATTATAAAAGTAATAAAAATAATAAAATATACAAAAAAAATGAAAAATACAAAACTAATAAGATTGTGAATCATAAAACTAATATATTATACTATTATATAGATGCTAGTACTAATAATAATAATATAATAATAAAATAAAATATAAAGTAGGTTGAAGTACTAACTATGAGGGATTTTTTTAACAATATTGTATACAATTGCTCCTAATAAAAGTGATAATTATAATAGTAGTACCTAGGAGATAACATTTTGAACGAAAAATTAACAACAATAATAAATTCTTAAATTAGTAATAAAATATTTAATCTGAAGTACATGTGTGTCAATCCTCGGCAACGACGCCAAAAATTTGACGAGGCTGTTGTATATAGGATTTTTTCTCTTACTCTGTCAAATTCTAGTATAGTTTATGATATCGTCGCACAGAGATTTGAAAATCTAAGCTACAGACTTGTAATATTTTGACTACTATGTGAGAGAATCAAATTGATGAAAGGTGTGTTTGGAATTATAAACTAAGATAAATTTCTTTCGAAACGTTTATATTTAAAAAGAGTTCGGAATCAATTAATTCACTTGATATATACTTACAATAAAATCTCAGTTTTATACGTATTTTCCTAACGAATAATTGTTTATTGCTAATTGGCACGACCCATATCCTAAATCAAGTCGCGATGGCGCCCAACACCATGTTAGGCAAGACAACATTGATTTACTAGTGAGTTTCGTTTAATTTACCAAAATATTTCCAATACTTACTTGATTTAGATTTAAGAAATTTAAGCAAAAACGGATAACTTAGGCAAATCTTAGACAGCAATAGCCATGTAAGTCATAATTTAATATTTACAACCCAAAATAATGTCTACTAACATGTGTGCCAGGAACTAGTGTCACAAGTCTACATGCATCTAGTAGAATAATATCAAAAGAATAAAAGTATGTCCTACTGTCTGAATAAGTAAAGACAAAAATGGCAAACTGGAAATCGCACGGAGAAGCAGCTCACCGTGAAGCCTCGGCTGGATATGAATCAGGAACGAGCTCCGGACTGATACCCAGATGCACCTACCTCAGATCCTGTACAATTAAGTACATAGTGTAGCATAAGTACATAAAATAATATGTACCCAGTAAGTATCAAGTCTAATCTCGAAGAAGTAGTGACGAGAGGTCGACTTGACACTTACTAGGGTCCAATCAGTAAATTCAAGTAATATTTTTAAAGAGGACAACTAGTAAGCATGGACAGTAAAACAATAAATATCGAATCATAATCAAAATCAAAATCAAAATACGTGGTGAAGCACCAATATACATGTTTTCAGTTCATTTTCCAAAATATTTCACAGCTAAACAGTCATAAAAATTTCAAGCAAATAACATGCGCATAGTGGTATAAGGACAACCGGCTTGGGCCAAAATAATATAAATAATTGTGCACTGCCAAGGGTCGAACGACGCAAACCATAGATGCATCTATTAACCTTTCGTGGCGTACGGCCCGCTCCCATGAGAGTAGGGGAAAGAATCTCTCCGCTCGCGGAATATAAATTGCGAAGCGGTCGCATGCAAACACAATATCTTTCTTTAAATCCTTTTCCAAATAACAATTCTTTTAAAACACCAAATTCTAGGATTTTCTTGAAACAAAGTTGCATACAATGAAGTCACAAGGCATTTAATTCAATTTAATGAAATTCACAAGGCATGGTGTGAGCCTAACTACCCGGATATAACAATAATAGTTACTACGCACGAACCCTCGTCACCTCGTACATACGTAGTCCCCACAAACAAAAACACATAATCATTTAGTTCACCTATGGGGACAATTCCCTCTTACAAGGTTAGAAAGGAGACTTACCTCGTGTCAAGTCTACTTCCCGGGTCAAGAACGCGCCCGAAATTCCAAATTCGTCGCCCAAGGACTCGAAACTGGCCAAAATATTGCATAAATAAATCAATCAATACTCAAAAGTATGGAATTCTCCTATTTAAGTTATTATTTAATCCTAAATTACAAAATCCCAAGATACACCTCCGATTCCACATGCTCGAACTCCAGAAAGTTTTGAATGAAATAATCACCCATAGCCTAAGGATCAATATTATATAGCTTTTGTATGATTCCATATAAATTCTTGAAAATTTCCCATTTTGTTCAAAAACCTAGGTTTTACTCTAACCCATGATTTCTACTAATTTAATGTATTAATCTACCCAATAATTCAAGTATTAAACTTAAGTTATAGTAGGAATTACTTATCTTACGGTGTCTAGGTGGAATCTCCTCTTTGAAAGCTCCAAAAATCGCCCCAAGTGAAGAAAAATGACTCAAAAAGACACTAAATCCCATCTTTACCTCACACTGCCAACCTGCCCATTGTATGCGACTGCAGCAGGGGAAGTGCGATCGTGAAGGTCAAATGGTCAGGCCCCCTGAGGGCCTTCTATACGATCGCGGATGGGGGTCATGCGAACGCGGAGGCTAGGTGGGCTAAACCTACGCGATCGCGAGGAGGAAAGATGCGAACGCAGAGAGTAAAAGCTGGGCCAGCTGACAACCTTCCCCTATGCGAATGCGTGCAAGCCTGTGCGATCACATAGGGCATTTTTCAACCCCTGCCAACTCCTTCTATGCGAACGCGTGAGTACACCCGCGATCGCATAGAAGGAACCCAGACTATGAAAAATCTGGTGTTTAGCACTTAGCTCTAAGGGGTCCGAAACTCACCCGAGCCCCTCGGGACCCCGTCCAAAGGCACTGGAAAGTCTTTATTCGTGATACGGACTCACTCGAATTCTCAGAACGCGAAAAACAACAACGAAACTAAGAATCCGACAACAAAACAAAATTGAATCAAACTTTGAACTTCAAGTTCTAGAATTCGCTTTCAACACACCGAACCTACCTATACTACTCGGAATGACACCAAATTTTGCGAGCAAGTCATAAATGACATAACAGAACTATTCTCAGTCTCGGAATTCCGTTTGGACCTCGATATAACAAAAACACATTCCAAACCTCAATTTTTGAACTTAAGGAATCATATTTCACTATTTGGCGCCGAAAAGCTCCCGGATCAACCAATACCCATTCCGAACATACGCCCAAGTCCGAAATCATCATACTAACCTACCGAAACCTTCGAATCTCGGTTTTGAGGTCATTTACTAAAAATGGACCGAAGTCAAACTTGGCCTTTAAGGCCAACCTTAAGAAACTAAGTGTTCCTAAACCACTCCAAACTCCTCCAAATCCCGAACCACACATCCCCGCAAGTCATAAATCAGTAAAAGAAACTATGTGAAGTCTCATTTAGGGGCACGGGGTCCTAAAACCATAAACGACCGGTCGGGTCATTACATTCTCCACCTCTTAAACAAACGTTCGTCCTCGAACGGGTCTAGAATCATACCTAGAGTGCTGAATAAATGTGGATATCTGCTCCACATATCCTCCTCAGACTCCCAAGTCGCCTCCTCGACTGGTTGGCCCCTCCACTGGACCTTTACGACGGAAACCCTCTTGAACCTCAACTATCGATCTTGCCTGTCAATAATAGCAACTGGATCCTCCTCGTAGCCCAACCTCTCATCTAGCTGAATGGTGCTGAAATCTACCATGTGAGAGAAGTCGGCGTGGTATCTCCGGAGCATGGACACATGAAAGATCGGATGAACACTTGATAAATTGGGAGGTAAAGAAAGCTCTTAAGCAACCTCTCCGACTCACCTCAACACCTCGATTGGACCTATAAACCTTGGGCTCAACTTGCCCTTCTTTCCAAACCTCATAATACCCTTCATCGGTGAGACTTTCTGCAAAACCTTCTCTCCCTCCATAAATGATACATCACACGCCTTCTGATCCACGTAACTCTTCTGTCTGGACTTCTCTTTCTCCAAAGCATCCTTCACCAGGTCGGTGCCATATAACTTAGCCTCGCCAGGCTCAAACCACCCGATAGGAGAACAACATCGCCGACAATACAAGGCCTCAAATGGAGCCATCTAAATGCTGGACTGATAATTATTGTTATAAGCAAACTCGGCCAAAGGCAAGAACTGGTCCCACTGCCCTCTAAAGTCAATAACACATGCTCTGAGCATATCCTCCAATATTTGGACTGTCTGCTCCGACTGCCCGTCGGTCTGAGGGTGGAATGCCGTGCTTAGCTCTACCCGGGTGCCCAACTCACTCTGCAATGCTCTCTAGAAGTGCGAGGTGAATTGAGGACCTCGATCTGATACAATGGACACAGGCACACCATGCAACCGAACTATCTCCCGAATGTAGATCTGGGCCAGCTTGGAATGAAATGCGCCGACTTGTTCAACCTGTCCACAATGACCCAAACCGCATCAACCTTCCGCAAGGTCTGAGGCAATCCTACTACAAAATTCATAGTGATGCGCTCCATTTCCACTCAAGTATAGGCATCTACTAAAGTAGGACTATTGGCCTCTTGTGCTCATACTTAACCTGCTGGCAATTTAGACATATAGCCAAATACTCCACTATGTCTTTATTCATCCGCCTCCACCAGAAATGCTGCTTCAAGTCACGATACATCTTTGTAGCACCAGGATGAATAGAATACCGTGAACTGTGAGCCTTCTCTGGAATCCTCTCCCTCAAGCCATCAACATTAGGAACACATAAGCGACGCTGAAGTCTCAGAACACCATACTCGCCAATAGAAACCTCCTTGGCACCGCCCTGTACCATTCTATCCCGTAGCTCTGCCAAGCGCGGATCATCAAACTGCCGAGCCTTGATCTCCCCCAATAATGAAATCTGAGCAACCACACGTGCAAGAACTCGGCGGGGCTCTGAAAGGTCCAACCTCACCAAGCGATTAGCCAAGGATTGAATGTCCAAATCTAGAGGCCTCTCCTCCGCTGAAATATAAGCCAAGCTACCCACACTCTCCGCCTTCCTGCTTAAGGAATTTGCTACCACATTTGCCTTGCACGGATGATAAAGAATGCTGATGTCATAATCCTTCAGCAACTCAAGCCACCTACGCTGCCTCAAATTAAGATCCCTCTGCTTGAACAAGTGCTACAAGTTGCAGTGGTCTGTATAAACCTCATAAGACACCCCATACAAGTAGTGTCTCCAAATCTTAAGAGCTTGATCAATCGCCGCCAACTCTGGATCGTGCACATGGTAATTCTTCTCATGAAACTTCAGCTACCGTGAAGCATATGCAATAACTCGCCCCTCCTGCATCAACACACAACACAAACCTACGCGTGAAGCCTCGAAATAAACTATATACATCTCATAACCGGAAGGAAATACTAGAACTCGTGCTGAGGTCAATGCTATCTTGAGCTTCTGAATGCTTGCCTCACACTCGTCGGACTATCGGAATGGGGCATTCTTCTGAGTCAATCTACTCAGAGGAGCTGCAATGGATGAAAAGCCCTCCACAAATCGGCGATTATAACCTGCTATACCCAAGAAGCTCCTGATCTCTGTAGCTGAAGTAGGGCGTGACCAACTCTTAACTGCTTCAATCTTCTTAGGATCAACCTTGATACCCTCTTTGAATACCACATACCCCAATAATGCCACAGAATCAAACCAAAACTCACACTTGGAGAACTTAACATACAACTTCTGTTCTCGCAAAGTCTGGAGCACTAACTGAGGATCTTCTCCACTCCAATCTCGACAACTCGGACATGGCTAGAGTAACAGTCTTGGCATGGAAATCTAGAATGGCATGATAGGGAGATAGTCAATCCATGGCCAGGATGACCTCAAAATCAACTATATCAAGCAATAGGAGGTCTGCTCTGGTCTCGAACCCACATAATGTAACAACACAGGACCGATGAATCTGGTCCACAACCACAGAATCGCCTACAGGAGTTGATACATAAACAAGAGTGACCAAGGACTCACGAGGAATATCTAGGAAATGAGCAAACAAAGCTGATACATATGAATAAGTGGACCCTGGCTCAAATAATATCGATGCATCTCTACCGCATATTGAAATAATACATGTGATCACGACATCTGAGGCCACTACATCTGATCTGGCAAGAATAGCATAGAACCTGGCTGGAGCGTCGGATGACTGACCTCCACCGAAATAAACAGGAGTTGACTGGGCTCCCCTTGCATGGCCTCCACCTCTGGGATGACCCCTACCAGTCTGTCCTCCACCTCTTGGTGGCCGAACCGCTGCTGCTGCTCTCATAGGCCGGTGGCCCTATTGCACTACCTTGTCTCGAAGCCTGGAACAAAACCTCTTTATATGACCTGGATCCCCAAACTCATAACAACCTCCCGGCATCATGGCCTACTGCCCTGAAAAAGAACCATGAATAGCTGGAGGGCAACGTGAACTCTCTGGCATAGCACTGAAGTAAGAGCTGGAAGACCTCTGATGACCTGAATACCCGTCAGAGGAACCCTGAATAGCTGGCGGGTGGTAAGAACTCTCCGGCATGGCACTAAAATAAGGCATCGCTGGAACACCTTGTAGAGGTGGTGGGGGTGCTGAATATGGGGGACTACTGTGCTGGCCCCTACTAAACTGACCTCTGCCCCTCGCTGGAGCACATCTAAAATCCCCAGAAAATCTAGCTCTCTTATCCTGCTGCCCCTGCTCTCTGCTCCTCGACCGATAACCCTCGATCCTGCGAGCAATCTCTACCACAAGCTGGTAAGGAGTCCCCATCTCCACCTCTCGGGCCATGTTGTCCTTAATACCCGAATGCTACCCATCTACAAATCTTCGCACTCTCTCTACGTCAGTAGGAAGTATCATGAGTGCATGATGAGACATCTCAGAAAACCTAGCCTCGTAGTCGGTCACTAACATCAGACCCTACTCCAGCTGCTCAAACTGATAACGTAGCTCTTCCCCCTCAGAGGGTGGAATATACCGGTCCAGGAATAGCCGAGTGAACTGCTCCCAAGTGACAGGAGGGGAATCTATTGGTCTGCCAAGAATATATGATTACAACCATCTACGGGCCCTACCCTCTAGCTGAAAAGTAGTGAAGTCAACTTCATGAGACTCCAGTATCCTCATGTTATGCAGTATGTCCCTACACCTATCAATAAAGTCTTGTGCGTCCTCATGACGCTCGTCTCCATACACAGGAGGGTGCAGTCTGGTCCATTTGTCTAATAACTTCTGCGGATCACCGTTCGCAGCTGGTCTGACCTTAGGTGCTGCTGCTGGCTGGACCTCGCCCACGAGCAGTGTACTCGGGTTATGATATACTGCTACTGCATGTCTAGCGGCCTGTGCAGTAGGGGTCTGTGCTCCCCCTCCCGCCTGAGATGTGGTCGGATCTGCTGGAAATAAACCAGCCTGAGTCATGGTGTCCGTGAACCGCATCATACGGCCCATGACCTCTTGAAATCCTAGCGCTGTCATAAAGTCCAAAAGGGTAGGATCTGCTGCGGGCACCTCGCCCTATTCCTCAGTGATAAGATCCTCCACTTGATCCGCTGGGGGTGCAACTGGTACGGATCTAGGACACCCTCGCCCCCTACCTAGGGTCGGTGCCCTCCCCCGACCTCTGCCACGATCTCAGATGACAGGGGTAGCGGCCCCTCCCGGGTCTGGAACGTCGGTTGTGCACGTAGTCACCATCGTGAGAGAATAGAAGAGTGAGATTTAGTATACCATCTACTGCACAATAGAAGGTGAATAAAGAGAGATTTCCTAACACCCTATAGCCTCCCGAAGATAAATACAGACGTCTCCGTACCGATATGCAAGACTATTGGGTTTGCCCGTAACCTGTGAGACCTACGTGAACCTAGAGCTCTGATGCCATGTTGGCACGACCCAAATCCTAACTGAGGTCGCGATGGCGCCCTACACCGTGTCAGGCAAGCCAACATTGATTTATTAGTGAGTTTCGTTTAATTTACCAAAACATTTCCAATACTTACTTGATTTATATTTAAGACATTTAAGCAAAAACGGATAACTTAGGCAAATCTTAGACAACAATATCCATGTAAGTCATAATTTAATATTTACAGCCTAAAATAATGTCTATTAACGTGTGTGCCAATAACTAGTGTCACAAGTCTACATGCATCTAGTAGAATAATATCAAAAGAGTAAAAGTCTCTCCTACTGCCTGAATAAGTAAAGATAGAAATGGCAAAAAGAATAGCTCCAAAGTGCTGCTAGAAATTGTCGGGAGAAGCAGCTCTTCGTGAAGCCTCGGCGTGATATGAATTAGGAACGAGCTCCGGACTGATACCCAGATGCACCTGCCTCAGATCATGTACAATTAAGTACAGAGTGTAGCATGAGTACATAAAATAATATGTACCCAGTAAGTATCCAATTGTAAGGACCCGAAATATATTAAGGTCGTGATGGCGCCGGACACCACTGTCAGGCAAGCCAATATCATTCATTTGTTGAAATAATTTTCGTTTTTAACACTTTCGAAATCGTTACTTTTCATTTTGGAACATTGTAACTAGGTAGAAATCCATTTAAGTAAAAGCGATAGTCTATTTTTCTAATTTAATAAAAATACAGCCCAAATACATCCAAGAACCCGGTGTCACCAGTACATGAGCAATTTATAAGAATTTTAAAAATAAATACTACAAAGCTTGCGCGAAATACAATTGGACACGGAAAATTAGAATAAAATGAATACAGTACGAGGGAGACTCTGTCAGCTGTGGATCGCCTCCAGATGAGGATGCTCTCCTAAGTCTCCAAACCAGCGGCATTGCTATGGAAGTACCTGTGCAATAAAAATGCACAACAAGTGTAGCATGAGTACAAAAACAACGTGTACTCAGTAAGTATCCCGCCTAACCTCATAGAGGTACTGACGAGATGTCGAATTAGACACTTGCTAAAAGTCGATTAACTATAATCAAGTGAGGTTCTAAGCATGACTATCATAGGCAATTAAATAATAGGGCAGAGATAAGAAATATCAACTTATTTCACATTTTACACATCAATCCTTCTTCATTTTTAGCTGGAAACTCAAAACTCCTTAGGCCAATAAAATAGGATAGATCACAGGAAAATAAGCAACATTTATCTTGCGCAAGAAAATGCCGAGGGTCGAACGATGCGGACCAACAATAATAAATTGTGCACTGCCGAGGGTAGAACGGATAGAACCATAGATGCATCAATCTTCCTCTATCGCGAATCGATCATGCGACGCGGTTATACATAAATATAGGGATATCCTGCTCGCGAATAATACATGCGACTCAGGAACCCGTAAATACACATATTCACACAGTGAGTCCATATTTTATCAGGAAAGCAGTTTCTCAAAGAAGTGTTAAAAATCTCTTTTGGTGAACATGAAGATAATATTTAAATCATTTCTGAAAGTTCATTTACCAAGTTTGATGAGGTTTTAAAATTTTACAAATCTGTCCGGAACCAAATTAAGCAAGGAAGAATAAATTCTCTTTCTAAATGATTAAGAAAAATGAACTCTAACCTTCTTAGGTATTCAATTACTATTCTGATCATATTAACGGTCAAATATTACTGGCAAGATCACAAGTACAACAAGTAAGGCATGCTAGTGGGTCCTAGACCACCCGGACATAAACATATTAGTAGCTACGCACGGACTCCCGTCACCTCGTGCGTATGTAGCCCCCGAAATTAATAACATGTATTTAATTAGTTCACCTAGGGGGACAATTCCCTCTCACAAAGTTAGAAAGGAGACTTACCTCGCTCCGAAACATCATAACCGGCTTCCAAGCCTTCCCGACGGCTCCAATTTGATGCACAACGCCCCAAAACTACCAAATAACGGGCAAAGCAATGAAAATTCACTTTAATACTTCTAACAAATTCAAATTAGATCATTCCCCAACTCCGCTCAATGAATTGACCAAAATGGCCCCAGGCCCACGTGCCCGAATTCTGAAATTTCTCAAAGGTAAACTCTACCCATAGCTTTACTAGTTCAAATATACAATTTACTCAAATATTCATGCTCAATTCGTGGTTAAAAATCCAATTTACCAAATTTCTAGATTTTCTTCAAAACCCCCAATTTTCCCACAATTTTCATGTCTAATTCCATGAATAAACCTTGAACTTAACTTGGAAATGAGAACGAATAACTTACCTCTTGATCCTTAAAAATCGCCCCAACCAAATGAAATTTGGGGAAGAAATGAAATATTCCCGTTTAAAACATAACACTGCCCAGAAAAACCTCCTATGCGATCGCATGAAATGCTTTGCGATCGCATAGGACAATTATGCTGCCCCAGTTTTCCCCTGTGCGTTCGCATGCCTACTCCTGCATTCACACAGGCCAAGCCTCACCTTCTCCAAACGCAGCCTTGTGCGATCGCACTACAACCGCTGCGGTCGCACATGCTATGCAACCTCAACCTTTCCTTTTGTGCGATTGCATATTTCCAGGTGCGATCGCACAAGCCAAAATTCCAGCCCTCCAATTTCTTCTCTGCAATCGCACAATTGGGACCGCGATCGCATATCACAGCAGTGACACCAGAAAACAGCAACAGCAAAATAGAGAAAAATGGTCTGAATTAACCCCGAAACACACTCGGGGCCCCCGGGACCCCGTCCAAATCACACGACTCAGTCCCATAACATCTTACGAACTTGCTCGAGGCTTCAACTCACATCTAACAACGCCGAAATCACAAATCGCACCAAAATTCAAACTTTATGAACTTGAAATTTCAAACTTCTACCTTCGATGCCTAAACCCGTCAAATCACGTCAGATTGACCTCAAATTTTTCACACAAGTAATATTCGACATTACGGACCTGCTACAACTTCTGGAATAAAATTCCGACCCCGATATCAAAATTTGCACTTTCGGTCAGATTTCACAAAAATATTCAAATTTCTATCTTTAGCCAAATGACTTCAAAATAACCTATGGACATCCGAATTCACTTACGATCGCGCTCCCAACTCTAGATCACCATACAAAGCTATTCCCAGACTCGGAATCCCAAACAAACATCTATATCTCTGAAATGCGTTTCAAGCAATACTTAGGAAATTCCTTCAAAATTGCTGACTTCCACAATATACGCCGAAACGCTCCCGGGTTATCCAAAACCTTATACGGACATACGCCCAAGTTCAAAATCATCATACGACCCGCAGGAATCGTCAGATACTGATTCATAGGTCGTTTACTCAAAATTCCAATCTTAGTCAAATTCTTCAACTTAAGGCTTCCAAAATGAGAATTTTCCTTCCGATTCAACTCTGAACTTCCCGAATTTCAACTCCGACCATACGCACAAGTCATAATACCTGAAATGAAGTTGTTCATGACTTCCAACCGCTGAACGACGTGATAGAGCCCAAAACGACTGGTCGGGTCGTTACATTCTCCCCCACTTAAACAGACGTTCATCCTCGAACGTGCCAAGAACTTCTCTTGAGTTATCTGGAATCAGTGTTTAACACTTCGTGTACCTGCACGTGCTACCACAACCCCTTTGAGCACATTAGCTTTATCAAATCTGAAGATCTCCTCTTTTACCCATTCAATAAACTCAGAACCCAGTTCCAACACCTGAATTTTCTCTACCAAACCTATTTCCAATATATACTCACTGTATCAACTACCACACGAGGTACCAAAACATGACTACATATTTTTTGCTGAATAAGCACCATACACCGCATAATCTATCATCTAACCACAATGACGCTCCCTGAACCTTAATAGCCAAATTCTACGAATCTGATGCTCCCTATGCACCTTATTATATTTATTCATACATCCTGCTATAATGATGACGATACCACCACAACGAAGGAGATGTGTAGAAATTTCTAACCAATCACAGAGTTAACCAGACATTGAATCTTTCCCCATGACTAAGATCATTGTCTCATTACATAATGGTAATTGTCCTGTAGTATACGTCACTCAATCTCATCGCACTTGACCCCTGATTCCATACTCTCGTCTCACCCAGTATGAACTGTTCCAACAACCAATCACCCCAGATATGAACAACAGTCTCACACGATGCCACAATGCGCCAATAGGCCATAATTCGAACATGATACATAAGAAATGACTCACGAAGGGACTACTCAACATCGCACTTTTGTGGCGTGCAACCCGATTCAAATAACATACCCGTGGCGGCGTGCCACCCGATCCCATCATAAAATTTACGTAAGGAAATATACACGGAGCTGAATTGCTCACTATTACAAATTACTGAATATCGGTCACAAGCACGCTAAGTGCATAATACCATTCTGGGGAGACTGGTAGAGCCATATGCTATAAAACTCAAGCACAACTGAGGTGCGATATATAATCTAAATCCCAAGAACCATCATGCTCACATAATCTCATACTACGCAGAATCTCAACACATAAGAAATTATCAAGTCGTTTCACAACTCACACGGCACGACCATAATAGACACATGAATCTGACGAAGATGAAACAACATTTGATATTCCAACACCCCTTCTCTGTGGAGTGCTATACCGAGATGAACACATCTGACTCGCATGAAGCCCATAATCTCGCTTAAATCCAGTCACACACTTCAAGCAGATTCCGCTCGCACTGAACTAGGCGGATAGCCTTATCTGGGTCCAAAATAACCAACTTCCTCTCACAACACACAAGAACAACCATCATCGTCGGGACGAACACCCCACAATCCACAACCAACTGAACGGAACGCCTTCCAGGCATAAATTCTCAAATAAGCAATATTGCACTTCCTTATACTTGATCTAAATATTCAATCAATCAGGTGACTACAAGTCATACTTATGCAATCTTCCTGCGGTCATGCTCCCACGAACTTTCACACAAGGAGACAAGTATGCACATCCATACCACCGACCAACCTAAGGCTGTAAAACAATTCAAGGACCCGTAACTAGGATACAACGCCGATCTCAGATAATACTGAAGACAACATCAGCTTATTCTAAACATTCACATCCCTTGTTCTTGATCCTCCGAGGTCATGACATCCTTGTTAATTCCGAATCGCAAATCTCAATTCTTACTTCTAGTTACATACTTCTTACTACACCTATCATGCCAATATGGAATAGAATAAGAATTCCATCATAACTCCTGAACCACTAATAGGGTGAACACTTCATCATATAGAATCCTTTTACTTACCCCAATTCATGAGAACCATAACAACACACGAGCGAATTCTCACAATCACAATACATGTAAATCCTTAAGTAGCGGTCTGAACCACCATAAACCTTCCGGGATCCGCCTACACCCGATAGGTCATAGCACGTGAATGCTTCCAATGAAGTCTATTACGACGGCCAACATGCCCCACACATATCTGCACAAACCATACACACACTCAATCACACCGAAGGAACTGATCACTGCCGTACATATGCCATTTCCAACCATGGCTAACAAATCTATCTTCTTTTAATCATCTAAATCGCCACATAGATAGTAGTAACTTCCTTCAACTCATAACAAACTCAATCCTCACTCATACCGAGTGGCCTTGATTCACGAGACCATGCTGTCTAAATCTCACAAACCCGTCTCATACCCTCCTGGTAATCTTTCTACAACCCGGAGTTTATTCTCTCACTCCTCCAATACTATCCTGCATGCTGAAAATAACATAGAACACTCCAACTATTTTCCCTTTCTTAGAAATTATGCCGCAAAAGCTCAATTCTTAATCATACTGCTGCTCGAAACCCTTAAACACCGCATTTTCTAACTTTATAATTTACTAGGACCACTGCTGAGAGTCACCCACTCTGACTGGCCCCGAATACAATCAATCCAAGGCTCTTCTAGCACATGAACTTGCTCTCAACGAAGCACGTGACTGAGTCACTACCCTTCCAACTTGCCTATACCATGAATCTTTCAAAGCCTAACCCTGGTCCAACAAGGCCAACTTTTGCACACATTCATCAAATCCCATGCAAAATCACTATTTTACTCATTTCCCTTAGCTGTACTAACTTGCCAATACGTCGACAATCCGCAACCCCATTAGAACACACTTCTACAACCCAACTGCAGGTGGTGGGACTCCCCCACTTAGGCCGAAGCTACTCTTGAACCACTCTAGACCCTGCTGAGATCCCTTCTCTTTTGTTGGCATGACCTTTCTCAACCAATACGTCCAATTCTTTTGAATTCTCCTGTTACCGAATAGCCACTAGGATCCCTCTCAGAAACTCGCCAACCACACAACTGCTAACCTACCCACAGGAGATAACCCACCCGTGGAAATCGTCAACTGACACCTTCCAACGATGACGTAGTGCACACTCTCTACCACATCGATACCCCATCCTAAGCCTGTTCTCATTCACCAACTTTGCCCGTCCGTCCGTTCCTCATGGAAATCTACTAAATGCGCTACAACATCTCCAAATTCATCGCCACATTGCATCCTTCTTCTTCCCTAACAACTCCTCCCTGTTGCATCAAACCACCCGCGGAATAACAAACATTTCAGCTTAAGCTCAAGGACCCACTCACCGTCCACTTAAATTCTCAAATCACTCAAAACTGTTCCTCAAGATAGGCAGCTGTCTTACTACTGAACTCATATGCTACGCTGCCACTCTCCCACTTTAATTAAACTTATTCCTGTAAGCAACTACCCGATTCCGTCCCGTATGCCTGGCATTTAGAGATTTAGCCGTCGCCTGACACTTCTCACATGTCTTACTTCATCACATGCTTCTCAATTGCGGACTCAATTCAATATCATTCTACGTATATCTTGAACCAGCAGATCACCACGACTTCAAACTCTCCGAAGATCATCTTTCTCGAGCTGCCTTCATTAGGAGTAACTATTAAATTATGAACCACTACAAACCACAATTTCTAACAACTGCTTCTTCAACACTACTTCACAACACTCTAACCCAATGCAACCGAAGATCTATAACACTGACAAACTTAACACATTCTATTTGACCAAACAATGATACTACAACACAGGTGAATACTCCACCTTGCTCGATAACACCAAGTCTGATTACTTTATCAACCCAAACCGGACCATTCATAGTCCAAATGCCTTTCCCCTGCTGGAAGTAAAATACTGAAATCTCGAAATCACACTCTGAGAAGACCACCTTTCAAGTCATTCATTGCCTCTACATATGGGCAAGAATCCTACCATCATACCCACATCGCGCGATAACCAATCCTAAGAATCATCACTACCTGAGCATAGCCTCAAGGGTCTCAACAACACATCTACTGAGCTGAAATAACATATTATCCTTCAGTAGGGCGACAACAACATCACAATCAAGTAGGTACGGAAAACATCACGCACCATATCTGTAGCACCATTACAATCCGTCAAACTCCCGATTTATAGAAAGCGCTTCGCGATATATAAGATTAAGATTGAGTAGAAAGAAACATAGGCATAAGCCTTAAAGGATTCAAGAATGGAAGTGCTTCAAACAGCCCTATAGCCTCTCAAAGATAAGTACAGACGTCTCCGTACTGATCCGCAAGACTCTACTAGACTTGCTCATGACTCGTGAAACCTAAGGGAACCTAGTGCTCTGATACCATGTTGTCACGACCCGAAATCTATTAAGGTCGTGATGGCACCGGACACCACTATCAGTCAAGCCAATCATTCATTTGTTGAAATAATTCATGTTTTTAACACTTTCGAAATCGATACTTTTCATTTTGGAATATATTAACTAGGTAGAAATCCATTTAAGTACAAGCAACATTCTATTTTTCAAATTTAATAAAAATACATCCCAAATACATCCCAGAACCTGGTGTCACCAGTACATGAGCAATTTCTAAGAATTTTACAAAAAAACTACAAAGCTTGCCCAAAATACAATTGGACAAGGAAAATTAGAAAAAATTGAATATAGTACGAGGGAGAATATGTCAGCTGCGGATTGCCTCTGGATGATTCAGCTCGCCTAAGTCTCCAAACCAGCCACGTTGCTAAGAAAGTACATGTGCAAAAATGCACAACAAGAGTAGCATGAGTACGAAAACGACGTGTACTCAGTAAGTATCCCGCCTAACCTCAGAGAGGTAGTGACAAGAGGTCGAATTAGAAACTTGCTAAAAGTCGATTAACTATAATCAAGTGAGGTGCTAAGCATGAGTATCATAGGCAATTAAACAATGAGCAGAGATAAGAAATATCAACTTATTTCACATTTTACACATCAATCCTTCTTCATTATTAGCTGGAAACTCAAAACCCCGTAGGCCAATAAAGAAGTATAATTCACAGGAAAATAAGCAACATTTATAATGCGCAAGAAAATGCCAAGGGTCAAACGGCTCGAACAATAGATGCATCTATCTTCCCCGCTCGCGAATCGATCATGCAACGCGGTTATACATAAATATAGGGATATCCTGCGAGCGAATCTTACATGCGACTCAGAAACCCGTAAATACACATATTCACACAGTGAGTCCATATTTTATCAGGAAAGCAGTTTCTTAAAGAAGTGATAAAATTCTCTTTAGGTGAACATGAAGATAATATTTAAATTTTTTCTGGAAGTTCATTTACCAAGTTTGATGAGGTTTTCAAATATTACAAATCTGTCCGAAACAAAATTATGCAAAGAAGAATAAATTCTCTTTCTAAATGATTAAGAAAAATTAACTCTAACCTTCTTAGGTATTCAATTACTATTCCAATCATATTAACGGTCAAATCTTACTGGCAAGATCACAAGTACAACAAGTAAGGCATGCTAGTGGGTCCTAGACTACCCGGACATAAACATATTAGTAGCTACACACGGACTCGCGTCACCTCGTGTGTACGTAGCCCCCGCAATTAATATCATATTTTTAATTAGTTCACCTAGGGGGACAATTCCCTCTCACAAAGTTAGAAAGGAAACTTACCTCGCTCCATAACATCATAACCCACTTCCAAGCCCTCTCGACGGCTCCAATTTGATGCACAACGCCCCAAAACTACCAAATAACAGTCAAAGCAGTGAAAATTCACTCTAATACTTGTAACAAATTCAAATTATATCATTTCCCAACACCGCTCAATGAATTTACCAAAATGCCCTCGAGCCCACGTGCCCGGATTCCGAAATTTCTCGAAGATAAACTCTACCCATAGCCTTACTAGTTCAAATATACAATTTACTCAAATATTAATGCTCAAATCGTGGTTAAAATCCAATTTACCAAATTTCGAGGTTTTCTTCAAAAACCCCAATTTTCCCACAATTTTCATGTCTAATTCCATGAATAAACCTTGAACTTAACTTGGAAATGAGAAGGAATCACTTACCTCTTGATTCTTGATGAAAATCACCCTTTGAAATCCCCCAAAATCGCCCAAACCAAATGAAATTTGGGGAAGAAATGAAATCTTCCTGTTTAAAATATAACACTGCCAAGAAAAACCTCCTATGCGATCGCATGAAATGCTTTGCGATCGCATAGGCCAACTATGCTGCCCCAGTTTTCCACTGTGCGTTCGCATGACTACTCCTGCGTTCGCACAGGCCAAGCCTCACGGCCTCCAAACGCATCCTTGTGCGATCGCACTACAACCCCTGCGATCTCACATGCCAATTCCCTGCAGCCTCAACCTTTCCTTCTGTGCGATTGCATAGCTCCAGGTGCGATCGCACAAGCCAAAATTCCAGCCCTCTAATTTCTTCTCCGCGATCGCACAATTGGGCTTGCGATCTCATAACACACCACTGACACCATAAAATAGCAACAGCAAAACAGAGAAAAATGGTCTGAATTCGCGGGACCCCGTCCAAATCACTCGACTCAGTTCTATAACATCCTACAAACTTGCTTGAGGCTTCAAATAACATCAAACAATGCCGAAATCACGAATCACAATAAAATTCAAACTTTATGAACTTGAAATTTCAAACTTCTACCTTCGATGCCGAAACCCGTCAAATCACGTCCGATTGACCTCAAATTTTGCACACAAGTCATATTCGACATTATGGACCTGATCCAACTTCCGGAATCGCATTCCGACCCTGATATCAAAATTTTCACTTCCGGTCGGATTTCTCAAAAACTTCAAAGTTCTATCTTTAGCCAAATGACTTCAAAATAACTTACGGACATCCGAATTCACTTCCGATCGCGCTCCCAACTCCAGAATCACCATACGAAGCTATTCCCAGACTCGGAATCCCAAATGGACATCTATATCTCTGAAATGCATTCAAGCCAAACTTAGGAAATTCCTTCAAAATTGCTGACTTCCACAATATATGTTGAAACCCTTCCGGATATCCAAAACCCAATCCTGACATACGCCCAAGTCCGAAATCATCATACGAACCCGTTGGAACCGTCAGATTCTGATTCGGAGGTCCTTTACTCAAAATTCCAATCTTAGTCAATTTCTTTAACTTAAGACGTCCGAAATGAGAATATTCCTTCCGATCAACTCCGAACATCCCTAATTTCAACTCCGACCATACGCACAAGTCATAATGGCAGAAATAAAGTTGTTCATGACTTCCAACCACTCAACGATGCGCTTGATCTCGAAATGACCGGTCAGATCGTTACACCAATCTAATCTCGAAGAAGTAGTGACGAGAGGTCGACTTGACACTTACTAGATTCCAATCAGTAAATTCAAGTAATATTTTTAAAGAGGACAACTGTTAAGTATGGACAGTAAAACAATAAATATCGAATAGTAATAAAAATCAAAATCTAAATACATGGTGAAGCACCAATATACAAGTTTTCAGTTTGTTTTCCAGAATATTTCTCAGCTCAACAGTCATAAAAATATCAAGCAAATAGCATGCGCATAGTGGTGTAAGGACAACCAGCCTGGGCCAACATAATAACAATAATTGTGCACTGTCGAAGGGTCAAACGCCGCGAACCATAGATGCATCTATTAACCTGTCGTGGTGTACGGCCCGCTCCCATGAGAGTAGAGGAAAGAATCACTCCGCTCATGGAATATAAATTGCGAAGCGGTCGCATGCAAACACAACATCTTTCTTTAAATACTTTTCCAAATAACAATTATTTATAAACACCAAATTCTAGGATTTCCTTGAAACAAAGTTGCATACAATGAAGTCACAAGGCATTTAATTCAATTTTATGAAATTCACAAGGCATGGTGTGATTCTAACTACCCGGACATAACAATAATAGTCACTACGCATGGACCCTCGTCACCTCGTACGTACGTAATCCCCACAAAAAATAACACATAATCATTTAGTTCACCTATGGGGACAATTCCCTCTTACAAGGTTAGAAAGGAGACTTACCTCGTGTCAAGTCTACTTCCCGAGTCAAGAACGCGCCCGAAACTCCAAATTCGTCGCCCAAGGACTCGAAACTAGCCAAATATTACATAAATAAATCAATCTATACTCAAAAGTATGAAATTCCCCTATTAAACTGAATATTTCATCCTAAATTACAAAATCCCAAGATACACCCCCTGGCCCACATGCTCGGACTCCGGAAAGTTTTGAAGTAAATAATCACCCATAGCCTAAGGATCAATATTATATAGTTTTTGTATGATTCCATAAAAAAATTCTTTGAAATTTTCCTTTTTTGTCAAAAACCTAGGTTTTAGTCTAACCCATGATTTCTACTAATTTAATGTGTTAATCTACCTGAGAACTCAATTATTAAACTTAATTTATAATAGGAATTACTTACCTTATGGTTTCTAGGTGGAATCTCCTTCTTGAAAGCTTCCAAAATCGCCCCAAGTGAAGAAAAATGACTCAAAAAGAGACTAAGTCCCGTCTTTACCTGTGATGACCCAAAAGGTCATCCTAAGTAATTCCAGCTAAATCTGTGTTTTGAGGCCTCGAAAGCCTCCGTTAATCTCACCTCGATATGCGTGCGCAGCCCGGGCAGGTAGCCAGGAAACTTCCATGTGAAAATTTGATNAAAAATGGGATTTTTGAATTGAATAATTGAATAAAGTTGACTTTGGTCAACATTTTTGGTAAACGGATCCGGACCCGTGATGTGACGGTCCCAGAGGGTCCGTAGGAAAATATGGGACTTGAGCGTATGCCCGGAATCGAATTTCGAGGTCCCAAGCCCGAGAAATGAATTATTAAAGAAAATTATTTTCTGAAAATAATAATGGCTTTTGAAAATGAATAATTATGTGAAAATCGTGTTACTAGGCCCGTATTATGGTTCCGGAGCCCGGAACAGGTTTATTATATGTTATGTGACTTATCTGTGAAATTCGGTGTAAAACGGACGTGAAACGACGTGATTCGGAGTTAAAATGGGAAATTTAGAAGTTTATGAAGTTTGAGGAAAATTCTATAGATTTTGGAGTTTAATTCATTTGTTTGATGATATATTTATGGTTTAAAAGCTTGAACAAGTTCGTATGATGTTTTGGGAGTCGTTTGTGTTTTTGGTTTTGAGCCCCGAGGGCTCTGGTGAGTTTCGGGTAGCTAACAGGGTGTGAAAAACATGAAAAATCTGGTGTTAATTGCTGGTTTCTGGTGTCCAGGTAAATTACCCTATGTGAACGCACTCAAGGGGGTGCGAACGCACAGGGTAAAAAGTGGGGTCTGGGGTCAGGGTCTAATTTCCAGTATGCGAACGGGTTGATGGCCATGCGGACGCATATCACACGTGGGGAGGGGGCTGGGATTACTTTGTGCGAACGCACAGACTTCCACGCGAACGCACAGGTCAGGGAGCTTAAGCCTATGCGAACGCAGCTAGTCCGGTGCGAACGCACTGCATGTTAAGGGAGCTGGGGTGGGGAGCCACTTTGCTCTGTGCGAACGCGGCTCTGGGCTCGCGAACACATAGGCCTGGGGAGATAAGCTTGTGCGAACGCGGCTCAGTGCACGCGAACGCATAGAGTTCTTTACCCAGGTGTTTTCTTTAAGTCCAAAATAGAACATTATACGGGATTCTTCCAATTTTCCACTTATCTCTTCTTCCCCAAGCCTCCATAACCAAGAATCAAGCTCCCCAACCTCCATAACTCCATAAGTAAGTGCTCTTGATCTCGTTTCCTCTTATTTATTCAACTAATCACTAAACTCTAGGCCTCAAAACATGGAAATTAAAGTAGGAATTAAGGATTCTAGGTAAAGTTGGATTTTTAGAATTTTGAGTAATTCAACCTCCATTTGCGGTCGAATCTTAAAACAAATCATATATTCTAACTCGTGGAGTTATGGGTGATCGGGTTTTGGTCCGAGCCTCGTGTTTGGACCAAGCGTGCCCGAGGTCAAATTTCGGAATCATAGGAAGAATGCTTTGAAATAAATAATTAGGCTATGGGTTTGATTTATTGAGCCATTATTGATATACTTGGGTTGATTATGTCTAGATAATACCGTTCCGGAGTCGGTTTCTAAAGGAAAGGCTGTGATTGAGGTTTGACTTGCAAATCATTGGAGCCGAGATAAGTGTTTGGCTTAACCTCAGCTTGAGGGATTAGGTATAGAGTCTAACTTGTAATGTGAAACTCATGTCCAACGTATAGGCGTGGTGACGAGTGCCTATGCGTTGCGGT
>ML261617.1:14887-30935 GCA_005239495.1 Nicotiana undulata | reverse complement strand
GTCTCGCAAAATTGCAAATATCTCTCTACTCCTATGTCGTATCGATGAACAGTTTAATGCGTTGGAAATTGCACTCATAGATCTTCCGTTTGGTAGGTATATCATCCCATAATTCCAAGTATATCGGGAGAAAATCTCAGTTACATTTGACCTAATGTTAAGCACATTATGAGTGTAACTTGTGAAGACCTTTGCCAACTATTGTTCCACCACTTGCTTGACTTCAAAACGTAGAACACAACTATCATACGATAAAAATTAACTCATAGAATAACCTCCTTATCATGTAATGAACCATAGTCTCACCCTAAAGTACATGTTATAACATTCCAAACTCGTCGACTTTCGAGGAAACTTATTTTCTTCAATCGGTTTAGCTTCTAAGATTTCCAACCCTCTTGGTACTCGTTATTCATGATCTTAAATATTTGTAACCTCCAACGTAACATGATTAACTTACTTTATATTCCATCAAATAGAATCTTATTTTTGAGCTTACATCAATTGACTTACGATGTACTCTCACGTATGAAAACATGGGGTGTAACACCAAAGAAGGCGAGATCGAACTTGGGAGGGGAATGATGGCTGAGAACTTGACCTCCAGGCGAGGGTTGCCACTTTGAGAGCTGAGTTGGAAATGGCGGACCAGGTTAGGATAGCCTCGATAACGGAAGTGGCAGCCTTAGCTAGGACCCTGCGTGTCTGTAGACTTGAGCGGGCTAGCAAAACAGAGACTTCAGTGCTTGCAGTGGCGAGGCTGGAGGAGCGGGTTGGGAGTCTGGAAGCTCAGCTAGCAAGTTTGAACGAGCAGGTGGTGGTTTTGAGGGCTGAGAAGGAGCAGTTGGCCCGTCCGTCGGTTCCTCAAGCTTCTGCCGAGGCAAGCGCACCGCGGGATCTATATGAGTGTGGGTCCATGTTGAGGCTCAGTTGGACGTGTTCAGGTCATTGAGGACCGCATGCAAGGTTTCAGAGGAGGAACTCACCGACGTTCATGGCAAAACGCGGGTAGCTCGTGAGTCTTGTGGCTATGCTCCCGACTCGCCTGGTGGGGATGATGATGCAGTAGATGGGCTTGCTTTTGATCCCTGGTATGATGACGAATATGCTGAAGGGGACGATGCGTCTTAGTGTATGGTACTTAGATTTTTTGGTGTTTTTTGTTTTTGATTTTGTGAGGGTGTACTCAGGCCCGTTATAAAAGAAGGCGAGTTTTGTAACCTAATTGGTTTGTAATGTAATGGTTGTTTTTTGTTGCATGCTTTGCTTTCTTGTTTCTTACCTTATTTTGTTGCGACGTTATTCTTTGTGGGCCGCTTGCTGGCTGGGTCGGGGCTAATCTTTCGCCGTTTTTCGAGTGTATCTACTTCGGGCGAAGTTGAATATAAAGGATTCGAGCGACGACGAATGTGACTCTTTTGACATCGATTGAAGGTGATTCAAATGTAAATGTTCAAGCAGTGTCGAATATAAATATTCAAAGTCGAATGTGAATATTCGAGCGAAGTCAAATGTAAGTATTCGAGCGAGGTTGAATGTATGTATTCGATCGAGGTCGAATGTTAATATTCGATCGAGGTCGAATGCATGTATTCGAGCGAGTTCGAATGTATGTGTTCGAGTGTATGTATTCGAACAAGGTCGAATGTAACTGATTCGAATTCGAATTAAAATATTCGAAGTCGAACGTAAATATTTTGAAGTCGAATGTAAATATGCGAGCGAGGTCGAATGTATGTATTTGAGCGAGGTCGGATGTTTGTGTTCGAGCGAGATCGAATGTGTGTGGAGTAGAGCGGTTTTGGAGTCGTGCAAAGAAAAGTTGCGTGTTGCTTTGTTTATTCACTTCACTGGAGAATGTTACAGGAGAATGCTACATACTTTGTATACATTTGAGAAATTCTCTCTACCTAGTCCCTTCATTGGTTCGGCTGGAGTAGAAGATAGGCGGGGCGATGAATAAGTATCTTGAACTTCGAGGCGCCACCCTCATCACCTCATTCAAAACCTCCTCGGTAAAACCCTTATGGGGATAAAACCCGAGTGAGGGAAAAATAGTACGACTTAGAGGGCGTATGTTTTTAGAAGTTGAAGTACTTGAGATGAGCGATGTTCCAGGTGTTGGGCAACGATTTCCCTTACATTGTTTCTAACTGGAATGATCCTTTGTTGACTGCCGTAGTGATCTTGTATAGTTCATCCCAGTTGGTTCCTAGCTTTCCCTCCTTCGGGTCTTTGCTTGCCTGTGCTTTAGCCTTGAGGACGTAATTGCCGACTTTAAGTGGTTGAAATTTTTCCTTTTTGTTGTAGTGCCGATCTTCTCTTTGATTTTGGGCGACCATCCTTATGTATGCCATATTTTGTTGTTCCTCTATGTCGTTGAGATCTTATTTTCTGCTCTCATCGTTGCTCGGTCTGCTTTCGTTGGAGTACCTTAGGCTTGGCTCTCCGACCTCGACTGGTATGACTGCGTCCGTGCCGTAGACCAGGGAGTATGGAGTTTCTCTTGTGCTTGTTTATGGCGTAGTGTGATATGCCCATAGCACTTCTGGTGGCATTTCTGGCCACAGTCCCTTTGCGTCCTCCAATTTCTTTTTCATGATGTTCAGTATATATTTGTTAGAGGATTCGGCCTGGCCATTTCCGGCAGGATGATACGGCGTGGAGAGTATGCGCTTGATATGCCATTTCTCGAAGAACTCGGCGGTCTTTTTCCCAGTGAACTGTGGTCTGTTATCACAACTAATTTCCTTTGGGATGCCGAAGCGGCATATTATGTTTCTCCATATGAATGTGATGACTTCCTGTTCGCGTATTTGAGCGAAGACGCCTGCTTCCGCCCATTTAGAGAAGTAGTCAGTCAAAACTAAAAGGAAACGTATTTAATGGGTCAGTAGTAGCTGGCCCGTATGAGGCATCTAACGAGCGCTCAATTACCGGTATGGGCGCCACAATGGCCTTCGTGTACTTCTTCGAGTACTTGTATAGTTTGATTTGGTCCTAGGAATTTTTCCAACGGTCCACCGAACGTCCTCCTGTACAGGTTGTTGTCGATGATGTTATACCTAGCTGTCTGCATTGAGAGTTTTCTTGCTTATTTTTTTTTTTCTGCCGGGAGTGTTCCCTCTTGCAGGTAAGTTATAATACAGTTGTGCCAGTACCAAGTTAGGTTTACATAGTGTACCTCAAGTTGGTCTAATGATGAGTGGAGCAAGGTGACGATGTTGTCCCTTTCATTTATGTTTTTTGTCGCCGCTGCCAGCTTGGAGAGGCCATCTGCTTTGATGTTTTGGGCTCGGGGTATTTGGTCGAGATGGTATTCATTGAACTCTAGTAATAGTTTGTGGATTTTTGTAGTCTCGGCTCCTTGATCTGATAAGTCCCTATCACTTGGTTGACCACAAGTTGTGAATCGCATCAGAGGAGGACTCATCAAGCTCTATATTTGAGGGCTAGTTTGTCCTGCAATGACGGCCTCATACTCGGCCTCATTTTTAGTCATATTTGGGCATCGTATAGATCGGAGAATTACTTTTCCAGTCAAGACCTCAAGTACGAGTCCCAGTCCCGATCCCGATGCGTTAGAAGCGCTGTCAGTATGTTGGACCCATAGGTCAGGTTGAATAGACTCGTTACGAGAGGCTTCTTGTTCGACTTCATGCATTATCTTAGTGCTGAAGTCAGCAACGAAGTCTGATAATACTTGCGACTTTATCATTTTTCGCGGTTGATACGTGATATCGTACTCGCTTAGTTCGATGGCCCACTTGGCCAATCTTCCCGGTAGTTTGGGATTATGTAAGATACTTCTAAGGGGAAAGGTCGTAACGACTGGTTTGGGATGGCATTGAAAGTAAGGTATGAGCTTCTGCGAAGCTTTGACCAATGCTAGGGCCAGCTTCTCGAGGTACGGGTACCTTGTTTCAGCATCGACCAGAGTCTTACTAATAAAATAGACTGGTGATTGCGTACCTTTGGGCTTAGTCTTACTTTTATACGCGTTGGGTAGGTCTAGAGCCGAAATAACCTTGTCACGGGCAAAGCTGGACAAAAATCACGTCACCAGCGTCCAGCTTACCAACCCACGCAGGCCCTGGCGCTGGTTTATTGAACATACAACCTAGGGTGCCATAGGTGGCGTGGGGCGCTGCTTGTGGCGCTGAAAATCCATTTTTTCCGTTTTCCTCCGTTTTGACTCTAATCTCACACCTTTCGCCCCCAATTTCTTCCAGATGATTCCTACACATAAAAACACCCCGAATTAATATAAATCAACACATTTTACATCCGAAATCCACGAAACAAGAGTAAACATGAGCCGATATACATATAAATATATATACTTTAAGCTAAATATTAATGAACATATTATGTATCCTTCTTGGAAGACAGTGATAATATGAGTATATTCCTACGAGGAAAGACCTCCTTTCTTTCATCTAAAAGTTGATTGATCTCATTTAATATTTTAAAAAAGGCAGCCGCCACCTAACTAACTTCTTAAGAAAGATTTTTTATTTTATAAAATGGAGTTCTAGTTTGACTGCATTTTTTATTAAAGTATAATATTGTGAAAACCTTTTCTAAAATTCGATAATTTTATCAAGGAATTTTAGAAAATTCTAAGACTCTGGCCTTGATTTTTGTTTTTATATTTACAACAACAATAACAACAACAAACCTGGTATGTTTTCACCAGGTGGGGTCTGAAGAGGGTAGTCTGTACGCAGATCTTACCCCTATCTAATAAGTAGAGAGGCTGTTTCCATTTCCAATAGACCCTCGGCTCAGGAAGGGTAATAAGAATAAGTGGAAAGCAAGAAAGGAAGAAAGAGTGAAGAGAAGAGATAAAGGATAAGTCGTACCAAATACTAGCTACAAGAAATACAATACCTGAGGCGCACAAAATCACATAACTTAATAAAAAAATCTAAGAATATGAAGGGACATGCGTGCTACTAAGACTATCGGTGAGCAACTAAAAACTATCCACTAACCTTCTACCTTAATCCTCGACCTCCTTACCCTCCTATCACGGGTCATGTCCTCAGCAAGCTGAAGCAGCGCCATATCCTGTCTAATCACCTCTCCCTAGTACTTCTTAGGCCTACCTTGACCTCTTCTCAAACTCGTCATGGCCAACCTCTCACACCTCCTAACAGGGGCATCAATGCTTCTTCTCTTAACATGTCCGAACCATCTCAGCCTTGACTCCCGCATCTTGTCCTCCACAGAGGCTACTCCCACTCCGTCTCAAATATCTTCATTCTTAATCTTATCTCTCCTAGTAAACCCATACATCCATCTCAACATCCTAATCTCTGCTACTTTCATCTTCTGCATGTGGGAGTTCTTGACTGGCCAACACTCAGCCCGATTATTTTTATATTTACTTTCTCGTTTTCTTATATTTTAATTTGAAGTTTAAATAATGGATCAAATTGTGAAAAAAACATTGATTGCAAATAATATTTCATTATTTTGCAATGATATCTTATGTCTAAACGTCTACTAATTCCTTAAATGTTCCTTCCCACAAAGGTGCAGTACATTGGTGGATATTTATATTTCTTTTAAGACTTGATTCAACGGAGAGAAAAAAACGTGAAAGAATTCTGGCTTGATCCTTTTGTTGGACTCGGAGACTATTTGGCTCGTTGTATAAATTTATTTGTATAGCCTCTTTTACTAGTTTAGTAAATAGATTTTTTTACTAGTTTAGTCCACTTAGGATTCCGGGCTTTGGCCCAATGTATATATAGCTTATTTTGTACACATTTTGACACTTTGGTCATTCTGAGATAATGAAACAATCGAGAAGCTTCTCCTCTTTCCTTTGTGTTCTCTTCAGAAACCCTAGTTGATTCTTCCTAACGATTTCATGATTTTCCAAAGTTTTCATGGTATCAATGCAAGGATTCATGTAGATCATGTCCTCTGCATTGGTCCGATACTACCCTCATAAAGTTTGGTTGAGTTTTTCTTCTCGTCTGAGTTTCATCAGTTTCGTCGGATTTTTCTCATTTTGTGGTGATTTACGATTGTGCGGTGATTTCGGGTGTATCTCTTACACGGATTGAAGAAACACATGCGAAGATTTCAATTTCAGTCTAGGTGAGACCGATTTTCTAGTGTGTGAGTAATATTTGGTTGTTCTGAAGAATCTCGAAGACCGTTCTTCTTTCGGTCGCGAAGAAGTGTGGTATTTCTATCTCTATTCTTAAATATATTGTGGTGTGGTTTTGGTTCAGTTATCGTTAGGGTTTTGCATCAGAAAATTCCCTATCATTTAGTGTGATTGTTATTGATTTCAATATGACTGTGGGTGATTCTAGTACTTCGACTTCTACGTATTCTCCAGATCTGTCTAGTCCTCTATTCATACATTCGTCTGATATCCCCGGGACTTGTTTGGTACCTGTACCATTTTCTGGTACTGGATTTGGGGGTTGGAAGAGGGAAATGGTAGTTGCTTTGTCAGCTAAGAATAAAATAGCTTTCATAGATGGTACCTGTCCTAAACCTTGTTGAGCTGAAATTCTGGAATAGGTGTAATAATATGATGATTTCCTGGTTAACTAGTTCCTTATCTTCTGATATAGCCGAGAGTGTTCAGTATTCTGAAACTGCTGAGTGGACTTGGAAACAACATGAAAGTAGATATGGCACCGTTAATGGAACTAAAGTGTTCGAGATTAAGGAACAATTGGCTTCTACTTATCAAGGACCTCTTGACATAGCATCATATTTTAACAAATTAAAGGAAGTTGTGGGATGAGTTGGCTTTCATGCGTAAATCACATTAACCCTTGCAATTGTTCTCTACAAAAGGAGTTGGAGGAGGACAAGTTATATCAATTTCTAATGGGGCTTAATGAGACTTATGTTAGTGTTAGAAGTAACCTTCTAATGATGCAACCACTTCCTTCCCTTGACAATGCCTATAACATGCTACTTCAAGATGAGAGTTAAAGGCATGTGAATTCTACTCCTCAATTCAATTCAGAGTCAGCTTCTTTTAATTTCAACAATCTCACCAGGCCTCCTCCTCCTCCTAAACAACAGTGCACTCACAAGGTTAATTTTGACCAGAGGGTAAATGTTGATCAGAGAACTTCTATGTTTTGCAAATATTGCAAGAAGTATGGACATTTAATTGATACATTCTACAAGCTTCATGGCTTTCCATCAAATTTCAAGTTCTCCAAGGGAAGAAGAACTGCGACAAATGCCCGCACTGAACCTGGACTTTCTGATATTGACCATTATGCTACTGGTGCTGGTTCTTCCCATCCCGGTTCTTCCACTTCTTCAGGGCAAAGTTAAATAATCCCCGGGCTGAGTGTGCAGCAGTACAATAAGTTAATAAGTTTATTTCAGCAGTCACATGTGTCAACTTCTGATTCTCAGCCCAATCTCATAGCTTCTGCCAATTTTGCTAGTACCTTATTGCATGCTGATTTGTGCAATAGTTCAAGTTCTAATTCATGCATGTTTTCTCTGGCTGTAGGCTTAGCTTGGATAATTGATTTAGGGGCAACTGATCACATGAAATCTAATAAGGAATTTCTTTCTAATATAACTCCTTTGCATGTTCCCTATCTTGTTTCCTGCCTAATGGATATAAAGTAAAAGTGACCAGCACTAGTTCTTGTCACGCCCCAAACCTGGGGAGGTGTGGCTAGAACCTGGTGCCAAATTGACCCGAGCAACCACTCTGTAACTCATTTTTCTTTTCTTTTAAATATTATGGGCCAACATGGTCACAACTCATAATGTATAACTATAAGTGGGAAAACACTATATCAATAAACCATCTTTCCTAAAACATGAATACATATGGGTCGTCAAGGCCTCTGACATACTGTACAAAATGAACCTCTATCTACAAAGCCTCTATGATTATTTGACATTAAATGGGACAGGGTACCGGCCTACCCATAAGTATGTAGCAAACCTCTGACACGATGACTTATAGACGCGGCTGCACTCCGAATGAGGTGGAGTCTTACCGATCCTTCGTTGAATGCCAATCTCGTCTACTGTGAGGGCTCTTCAAATTGGTTATCTATACCTGCAGGCATGAATGCATCGTCCCCAACAAAAGGACGTCAGTACGAATAATGTACTGAGTATGTAAAGTAGAACTGAAACATAACAATAAGTTAACATTAACTAAAGACATATAAGAATCAACTTGAATATTTGAAGTGCCACAGTATATGTGATAACTAGGGATTTTACCTGGTTTTACACTCTATCTTGCTTAAGTTTTGGATGCAATTATACACAAAATAGTCCCAAAGGCTTACGTGTTGTGCTTGTTGCAGGGTGTAGCCAAAAAGGATGACAAATAGTCAAAGACCTGCTCAGAAAGGAGTGAAACTTGCACAAGTACCAAGAACAACCAAAAAGCCAAAGTCAAATTGACCACCGAGGACCGCGGTCCACTTTATGTGGTCCGGGGTGGTGAGACTCAGAGAGTTAATTCCCAAGGCAAGCATCATCGCGGACCGCGGTGGTGAGATTCAGAGAGTGGTTTTCCAAGGCTAATATCACTGCGGTCCGCGGTCATGAGATTCAGAGACCCCAGCACTTGAAGCCCAGAAGACCACCGCGGACCGCGGTTCTTTCTTCGCGGTCCGCGGTTCTTTCTTTGCGGTCCGCGTTGAAGCCACCGTGACCGCGGTGGCCAAGTTCAGAGCCTAAATTTGTTGATCCAAATAGCCTCACCGCGGCCGCGGGCCATCTTGCACGGTTTGCGGTGACCCCGCAGGGGCATTTTTTCCAGAATTTTTGGCTGAGTATAAATATTTCTTTTCTTATTTTTTTAGGGTAATCTTTGTATCAGATATATTTTGGGAGCTCGTGGGTGTTTTGCTACAGCAAGTGTTTGTAATTTTGGCTAGTTTTCAACATTGAATCCTTCAGTTTTATTTTATAATTGAATTACATGGGTTTTACTTCATCTATTTCCTTGATTTCTTCATTGATTATGAGTATCTAAACCCATTAGATAGGGTTGTGGCTCAACCCTAGTGTGGGTATTTAATGGGTTCTTTAAATTAGAGCTTAGATGTTTATGGGTGATGGATATTTGGGTTGATTTATGGTTTTCTTGTTAAAATTAGTGGTTGCAAACACTAATTGGTGTTCAATTGACTTGGGTCCTTCTTGAGAAAGAGGAGTTGAGTCCAGAAAATCAACCCAACAAGGAATTGGGACGAAATCATGAGAATTGATAGTCCCAATTAACGGGTTAAACCTCGATAGAGTAAAACCCTACTTGAACCTATATTGCCTGTGCAAATTTGTCACCCAATTAACCTTGAGAAAGGCAATTAGGGCATAGCCACTCAAACTGCCGAGAGGTATAGAGTGGGTAGCTTTGGCGCATTGGTTATATCATAATTTCCCGAATAACATCTCTGCCTTAGATATTAGAATCCGTTATTTACTCTCCTAGGTGAAAGTCATGGCCCTAGTGCCTTTATCAAATTAGAAAACAACCCCATAAGACAATAGTTAGCTTAATTCCAATTATAGTAGCCTAAAGCATAGTTATAATATAAAACCCAAAATTATGAGAAGTGTAATCAAGAATACGAAACACTATTAGGTCACCTAGAAACTCAACTCCAAAACATAACTCTCTGTGAAATCGATTCCGACCTTTTGGGTAAAAGATGCACCGACCCTCATCTTGCTACTTTAATAGTAGTGTGGGTGAGAGTTGATCACTATGCATACTTATTATACTCATATATATACAATGCTTCTCTTTGAGACTATTATCCATATCGTATAATGCATGACTGCCCAACTAATCACCGGCAACTACACGATCGGCTGTAGTGCGGTGGTAAATGCATGACTGCCCGATCGGCCGTAGCTCGGTGGTAAATGTGTAACTGCCCAATCGGTCGTAGCTCGGTAGTAAATGCATGAGATCCTTATAGGCCGTAGCTCGATGGTAAATGAATATGCATGACTGCCCAATCGTTGGTAAGTAATGATACATAACTGCCCAACCAGTGGTAACTGCCCGACCAGCCGTAGCGCGGTGGTAAATGCATGAAGATGCATGTACATGTATCACTATATTATAAACATTAACATCTCTATCATATACCTCATTAGGGACTTAGGACATACTTAGACATGCTTGAATATGATTTTACAGGAATAACTAACATAGGCATCCTTAACTGCTAAGAGTATGACCACTTATGGAATAGTATTACGTTTACGTATCGTTACTTAGATTATACCAAAAGAAAGAAGGATTGGCCTTAACATAACTTAGTCGATTCTCTTAATAATCCCTGTAACACTCTTCTTTTGTGATAAAACACGTGACGACGGATCGAAGTAGGGGAAAATCTGTATGATATTCTTGAGAAAGATTGTATTGTATTCCCTTCAAGCTTATATGGATTACTACGACTTATCCTAATATTAAAGTACGGGATGTAACATCCTTCCCCCCTTTAAAATATTTGTCCTCGAATGTTAAATCTTAGAGATTTTACAAAAAAATTCACTAGGGTCTCCTCTATAAATTAAACTAAAACCCAAACTATATCTAAAGTCTCGACTATTCACAGCCTTTCGTACTTGAGTATGTCGTATCTTCTTCACCTTTACCATACTTACCTTTCAATCTCACATCGTATCTTCTGTTTCTTTCATAACCTCTCTTCAACTTAGGTAGAAATTACATATACCCCTTAAAGCTCTATTGTGATAGCACCTCTGGTGCATACGAAATTCGGTGGAAGCTTTATACCGACTTCTTACGACTTAAATCTATGGCACGATCTGGAAACAAAAGAAGGGTAACATTTCCTAAATGCCCTATAGCTTCTCAATTATAAATGTGACGCGCAACACACCCATAAGTGAGACTCTACTAGGCACGGCTTTGTAGACTCCCTAGGACACAACTCGCTCTGATACCACTTTGTCACGCCCCAAACCTGGGGAGGCGTGGCTGGCAACCGATGCCAAACTAGCCCGAGCGAACCACTCTGTAACTCACATTTTTTAACTATCATGGACCAACATGGCCACAACTCATAATGTATAACTATAAGTGGGAAAACACTGTATCAATGAACCAACTTTTCTAAAACATGAATACATATGGGCCGTCAAGGCCTCTGACATATTCTTTAGGCAAATAATCGTATTCTTAGCCAAGGCTTATTTTAAGAAGTACTCGGGCTTCTGATAATCAAGAGAATTAACTAAAAACAATAACGTAAATAAGAATTTCAGAATAAGAAAATATTAAGAGCACAAGAATCTAAAGTGTGATGACCCAAAGGGTCATAATGATTAATTTTAATTGCCTCGATTTGTGTGCGTAGTCCGGGCATGAATCCGAAAAACTTTTACGTGAAAATATGAGAAATAATAATTTTGGAAGTTAAAATTTGGTTTTAGTTGACTTTGGTCAACTTTTTGAGTAAACGGACCTGGATCTGTGTTCTGATGATCTCGGGAGGTCCGCAGCAAAATATGGGACTCGGACGTATACTCGAAATTGAATTCCGAGGTCCCTAGCCTTAGAAAATAATTTTTGAAGGAAATTTTTATACTGAAATTTTAAAGGAAATAAATAAATGATTATTGTTTGAACTCATTGGTATTGGGTCCGTATTTTGGTTCCAGAGCTCGGTACAAGCTTGTTATAATGTGAAAGTCGTATTTGTGAAATTTGATGAGAATCGGAATTTATTTGACGTGATTGGGACGTCCGGTTGAGAAATAGAGAAATTTAAGTGTTCTTGAGGAAAATCTTGATGTTGAGGTTAAATTCGTAGTTTTTGATGTCATTTCAATGATTTGATCGCACGAGCAAGTCTGTATGATTTTTTAGATCTGCGTGCATGTTTGATTTGGAGCCCCGAGGGCTCGGGTGAGTTTCGAGTAGGCCACGGAGTGTTTTGAGACATAGAAAAATAATTGGAGTTAAAAAGTTGCAGATTGCAGGTCTCTGAACCTGGAAGCATGACAGCGCTTGGAATTCTGCGGTCGCGGACCAGGTTTCGCTATAGCGCCCAAAATTCCGCTGACCGTGGATTTTGAATCCACCATTCCACCTCCGTGCCCCATATTCGGCTGACAGCGGTGGGGCAAGCTCCAGAATTCCGCTGTAGCGGAATTATTTCACTGACAGCGGTGACGGGTCTTGAGACGCGTATAACTACATTTCCCCTTTCATTATTTTACCACTTTTCAAAAATAATAAAAACCTAGAACGGAAGAGGCGATTTTTCCAAAATATGTTTTTTCCCAAATCATAGATAAGTGATTTCTAACTCATCTCTTTAATTCCTTAACTACTTTTTACAAGATTTCAACTTAGAATCTAGAATTCTTCATGGTAGAATTAGGGATTTTTGGGAAAACTTAGGAAACTCATGAGTTTTCAATAAAGTTAATTCCTTTAGCAATAATTAATGATATGAAACTCAATAATGATTAGATACGAGTTAATTGAAGGCAAATTCTAAAGGAAAAGTTGTGATTGAGCAGTGAGTGTCCTGCTGAATTGAGGTAAGTGCTTGGTTTAACCTTGACTTGAGGGAATTGGAATCCTCAACCTAAATTCTATGTGAATTGCATGTGTGTGGTGTATAGGTGAGGTGACGAGTATCTATGCACCACCAAATTAATTATTGAACATGATCCCTTCCCTATTCCCAACTTATTTGATTCCTGGCCTAATTGTTTGCATGAACTCTATGCTTCCATGTCTACTCATTTTCATAAACTTGTTGTTAAGTATTGGTTCAAGAAATTTGGAAGTGTTAGTTGTTACCTTGGATTCATTGTGATATATTAAAGGTTGAGCTGGTTGACAATGTTCTACGATATATATATTCCGACTGGTTTTATTGTGAAATGATGATTGATGAAGTTTATGAGCAGTACGACTTTCTGTGTACAATTGTTGAGACAAAATTATTGTGAAAGGCATTGACCTGAATTGTGGAACCTCTTATAAATAAAATGATGTGATTTTCTGGTGGGAGCGGGTTGCACGCCGCAACAAGGAGTGATAAGGGTGGACAAGTGGGATCGGGTTGCACGCCACAACAGGAAAAATAAGGGTGATATATATATATAGGGAGGATCAATAAGGGTGGACATGTGGGAGCGGGTTGCGCACCGCAACAAGGAGCAATAAGGGAGGACATTTATGTTTCACTGATTATAAACACAAATGTTGGAAAAACTTATTGTTTTACTCTAATGTTTCTCATATTTTGCACCTACGGTTATTTTAAAGTGAAATTTGGAAACTTATGTGAGAATTGGATATAGATGAGACCTGGAAACGGTGGCTGAGTTATTTTATTTATTGCTACATTATTGCTTTTGTTTAGTTTAGAATTTCTTTCTTGATGTATTATACATTGTTCACAAGTTATCTTATAAATGCCCCGCCGTAGCCTCATCACTACTTCGTCGAGGTTAGGCTCAACACTTACTCAGTGCATGGGGTCGGTTGTACTGATACTACACTCTGCACGTTTTGTGCAGATCCAGGTTTCGGCCAAATCTAATCCATTGAGCATAGTTGAGTACTTACAAGTAGACACGAGGTAGATCTACTAGTGTTCGCAAATTCCTGGAGTCTTCTCCTTACTAGATATTTACTGTTTTATTTCTTTCAAAACAGAGATACATTTTTTTCAGCCCAATTATTTGTAGTAGTCTTTAGTAGTTTGTGAATTGTGACACCAGACCATGGGTAGTTATATATTTAGTTTGTGGTTCGGTTTATTCGGTCGGTTATTATTCATGAAGTTATTTATTGGAAAATACTAGATTCAATATTCATTTTTAAATTGTTCTATCATGATTAAGCAAACTTGTAAAAGAAAAGGTTAGTTAAGTTCTAACATTAGCTTGCCTAGCAAGTGTGGTGTTAGGCGCCGTCACGATCCCGAGGGTTGGGAATTTGGGTTGTGATAAGTTGATATCAGATAGGTTTCTTAGGTCTCACAATTCACGAACAAGCTTAATAGAGTTTGAAGGATCGGTACAGAGACGTCTGTACTTATCTCTCAGAGGCTATGAAGTTAGGAACAAACTCCATTTTATTTCTACTCTATCGTGCGATTCTTGACGTCTCAAATACTGATCGAACTCTTCTATTCTCTCGCAGATGGTGAGAACGCGTGCTTCTTCTTCCGCTAACCAACAATCCGGTCCTCCAGCAACAACAGCTCCTACTAGGGGCAGAGGCCGAGGCCACGCCAAAGGCCGAGGCAGGAGAAAGACTCAACCCATTGCTCATACATCAACCCCAGCCGCGGAACCGCATATTGAGATTAATGAGGGGGTTCCAGCTCAGACTGTTCTAGCGGTACCAGCTCAGGTCCCAGAGGGGTTTATTGCTACCCCAGTGCTTCTGGATGCTTTGGTTCGATTAGTGGGCCTTATTGAGAGTGTAGCCCAGACAGGCACACTCCCCGTGGAAGCAACCATATCTCAGGCTGGAGGAGGGGTCCAGACTCCTACTACCCACACTCTTGATCAGACTACTCTTCAGGTTCAGACCATAGCAGCTAATCCGGTTGGGGTAATTCAGCTAGTTGCTACAGTGCCGCTCATTGATGGGGCAACTATGTCCACCGATGCTTTGTGGAGATTGGACAGGTTCATTAAGCTTTTACCAATTCATTTCAGTGGTACTACTTTAGAGGACCCTCATGAATATCTTGATAGATGTCATGAGATCCTTCGGAATATGGGCATTTTTGAGACCAATGGGGTCGATTCGCTGCTTTTCAGATGAGTGGTTTCTCATAGAAGTGGTGGAGGGATTATTTGTTGAACAGACCAGCTGGGTCACCTGCTTTAACTTGGGATCATTTTTCACACCTTTTTTTGGAAAAGTTCTTGCCTATCACTACTAGATAGGAGAATCGTCATAAGTTTGAACGACTTCAGCAGGGAAACATGAATGTGACCCAGTATGAAAATCGTTTTGTGTATTTGGCTAGACATGCTATTCTTTTGTTGCCCTAAAAGAGAGAGAGAGGGTCAGAAGATTTATTGAGGGCCTACTCATCCCATCAAGTTGCAGAGGGCCAAGGATACCGGGACTGAGATATCATTTCAGGATGCGGGTAATGTGTCCTGGAGAGTTGAGACGGTTCTCGGGATGGGAGGTCAGGGGACAGACAAGAGACCTCACCATTCCGGTGGATTCAGTGGTGCCTCATCTGGAGGCGGGGTTAATTTTTGTAGAGGCCATTTTCCAGGCTATTCCATTCAGCACTTCAGGCTTCACATGGTATTTCAGGCGGTCATGGTTCTTATATGCCTCCTTATGCTCAGCCAGTCTACAGTGCACCATCAGCTCGTATTAGAGCACCTCCTTTGTAGAGTTATTATCGAGGTCAGCCGTCTCATCAGGGTTAGTCTCTATATCAGGAGGGATGCTTTGAGTGTGGTGAATATGGGCATGTTCGGAGAGCTTGTCCGAGACTTTCGGGTAATCAGCATCAGTACCAGGGTTCCCATGCTATAGTTTCAGCACCACCTGCCCAGCCAGCCAGGGGTAGGGGTCAAGTAGCTAGAGGTAGGGGCCAGATTGTTAGAGGTGGAGGTCAGGCCGCTAGGGGCTGAGGCCATCCCGCAAAAGGTGGAGGTCCGCCTATCAGAGGTCCTCCTAGAGACATAGTTCAGGGTGGTGGAGCCCAGCCTCGACTGTATGCATTTCCAGTTAGACCTGAGGCGGAGTCCTTTGATGCAGTTATTACAGGTATCATTTCAGTTAGCAATAGAAATGCCTCAATTTTGTTTGATCCGGGGTCTACTTATTCTTATGTGTCATCATATTTTGCCTCGTATTTGGTTGTACCCCGCGATTCCTTGAGTGTCCCTGTTTATGTGTCTATGCCCGTAGGGGATACTATCATTGTAGATCGTGTATATCATTCATGTGTGGTCGTTATTGAGGGTCTTGAAACCAGTGTAGATGATGTTTTATCTACGTCAATACCACACAAGATGGGGGGGGGGG
>ML261617.1:0-14657 GCA_005239495.1 Nicotiana undulata | reverse complement strand
CTAGCCTCTAGCTAATTGCGACAAGCTTCAAGTTAACTCTAACTTGAACAGTGTGTACCTATTACAATTGCTTCTAATAAAGCTGAAAGATACAATATTAAATCACCTACTACAACCAACTAGACTCGAAAGACAAACAGATGGAACAAGTTCTTCTAGCTGGTCAGTAGCCTTTGTGTCGCACAAGGATTCTTCTTGCAAAATAACTCTGGGAATTTTGCTTTCAATTCTTGTTTCACTTCTGCCTTTGTGCAAATTCTTTAGTAAGAATGCTTCAACATTATATAGCGTCAGTAGTTGAGATGTTCTTGTTTAGTTCTAATGTAACTCTTCCTTGGTAGAAGAGTTTGTGTTTATCTCAATGTCTTCCCTTTGTTACTGTCCTTGCTGAACTCGAACTTTAACCTCTTATCAATTTGCAACCTTTTCGCATTAGGAGACAACCTCTTGGTTCATGGATAATTCACAATCACGTTTATCTCCTGTACATAGATGGTTCTTGTGCCAATGGAACTGTTCAAGTATGTTTGCCCTGATGGACCTGGTTCAACTGGGTAGACATTTGTCAATCTTCAAAACCATGCAGTGACTTGGGTCAACAAATTCTCCCTTTTTGATGATGACAAACTCTGTGCTTAACCTTGTATACACTTCAAACACTTTGTATGGTTTTAAGCTTTTATCATAGAGAGACAAGGTTCATTAGGTTATAAATATCACAACAGTTTGAAATTTGAAAAGCACATTTCTTTCCCCTTTTGGAATCATCGAAAAGTTGCAAAATGATAAACTTACCAGAGTTGGTTAACAATTACTCATGGCCATTGAGGCAACTACAGGTGCAAACATGATTTAATCATCAAAAGAAACCAATAAATGTAAGATATGTAAGAAACTGAGACAAAGTCAATAACTAACAGAAGCAGAATTCATTGATTAGTCAGTAATCAAACACCATACACAAAAAGAACTAAAAAAGTCATAACCATGAGCAAAACAAAAAAACACAGAACAAATCCTGAACTGGGCAATGAGGGGGTTTTGGTGGCTCTGGACATCCTAAGGTTGGGTAGGGGTAGATGAGGTTGGGTTCTTTGCTTGAATGAGAGATAGAATTTGTTGAAGAACACCTTCATTTTTCTCCTTATCCTTTTCTAGTTCAACTCTGAGAGCATCCCGCTCAGCTTCTACCTCATGAAGGCGAGATTTCAATCTAAGGATCTCCGCATCCTTTATCTCTCGTTCCTGCACTAATGACCTGACTTTGCTATTGACTGGCTGCTTCCTAGATGAACCGGGTTGATCCTCAGGAACATTGACAAGATGATCACATGTCAGCAAAGTATTCTTCCCAAAATAATCCTTAGCATTAGCCATCTCAGCTTTCTTCACAGGAACCTCAAAGTGGGCAAGCACAGCCGTCAGAATAAAGCCAAGGAATAACATGTGCTTTGGTTCCATTTACAACTCTGTCCAAGAGCTGAATGATGAAAGCTGGCCAGTTAATCTGCTTACCCCTATACAAGCATTCCATAAGCGTTAAGTTCATATAGCTTGCAATGTGCCTTCTCTCTTGTCTTGGCGGCAGGAATTTGATCACAAATTCAAAGAACATCTTGTTCTGGGGCTTCATTTCACTTTTGAACACTGGCCCGGGATCAAGTTCCTCCTCATTTTCACAAAAGAATCTGGTGATGTTGAGAGTTGAGTCCATTCCATCAAGACTAAGCCATCTTTTCCTAGTGTAATCATCGTAGCCCTCAGCAGGTATATCCAGAATCTCTCCCAGTTCCTTTGCATCTAAAGTGATCTAAATTCCTTTGACTGTGGAGGTCACCCTGCCATTATTGACACTTGCATTGGCCATAAACTCCACCAGTTCGTTCCTTGCCAGCCTTTCCTCAAGGTGAAGAATCATGTTCTTCCACCCTTGTGTAGCCAGCGCATCCATCAATAAGATCATTTCGGATTCTGCTAGATCTTTCACCAACTTTTCCTTAAGAATTGTACGCTTGCCAAACAAGGTGAGTTTGTCAGATTTCTCACCAGACATCTCCTCCTCTCCTCCACTCCATTCTTTTTCTTCCTCTTCTTCAACAACCTTCACTTTTTTTACTTTAGACCTGGTCCTTTTTGTTGTGGTTGAGTGTGTGGCAGATACAACAACTGACTTATTGGAAGAAGCTTTAGCCTTCTTGGGTTTAGGTGTCTCTACCACAACTGGAGCAGGCTGCTCCTCAGGATGGACCAGGTCCATCGTATCATCATCAATAATAACAGCCTCAATAGGCTCTCCTACCTTTGCCTTTCCCTTGGCAGCCTTCCTTTTCTTGCTCTCTCTCAGAGCCCTTTCCAACTCTTCTTCTCCTTGTCGAATAATACTTCGTGTAGCACGAACTTTTGGCGCAGGAGCATCAACAGGTACATAAGCTTTCCTTTTCTTTAGAGAAACTGGGGTAGTGACTTTCTTGAACTATTGAGTTCTCTTCTTTTTGGGGTTATAAGACACCCCCAGCTTCCTCAGCATCTCAGCCAGTGTCTCCTCGATAGATGAACCAGGTTCATCTGCTAATTTTTGTAAGCTCTCTAGACCTGTTGCTGCTTCCTCAGCAACACTTCCCCCTAAATTTGTGACATCTTCTTCAACAATCTCAGGAGCGGGACCACAAATAGCCAGAGTGGTACCGTCCTCCCCAGATCCCCTTACAAAACCTCCTTCTCCCTCTCTCTCAAGAATTTTATTTTTTCCCCAATTTTCTCTGCCTATCCGGCACTTCAACATCAATAACTGACCCAACCAACAAAAACTTGTTTTCAGTAGTAGTAGTTTCAGAATCAACTTCACGATTACCTTGCTCAGAATAGGATGAACCTGGTGCTTCATCCTCATTAGCAGATTTGAAGGATTCACTTGAAGATTCAGACTTAGGAACCTCGCTGGCTTTAAGAATTTCCTCCAAGAATTTTTCACGAGAGTCAGAGGCCACTGAATTCCTGGTCAACATTTTCACCCTACGTGCCCTAGGGGCTAGAGTGGGGTTGGGTGTAGGTTCATGAGTAGGCTCAAGAACTGGAGGGTTTTGGGGGGTTGTAGATCTGGCTGGTGAATGTGAATTGTACACTGATTGAGAATTAGAACTAGAATTATCGTCCTCATAATCGTGGGCAGAGAAGGAAGATGAAACAGGGGGTGGTGAAGACATTGTTATGAATAGTGTTTGGAAGAGAAGAGAGTTGATCAGTTTTGGTTTGAGAAGAATGATGAACTTGGTTTGACTTGTTATGTTATTAAGAGGCGAGGTAATGATTGCCCTTTTATAAGATGTGGCTATGAATTATACAACGGTCAGACTTAGTAATCAAGTGGAAGTCTAAACGCTATAGGACTGTCATTGATTAGACGGTTAGGAATCTCCTAAATCTGGGCTAATTAAGTAGCAGTGGGACTTCTTGGAACGGGTTCATTTTGGGTTAAGAACAAAGAATTTGAAATGAACCAAATATAGATAGAGTCTTGCTTGTGTGTGACTGTAATTAATTCAATAAGTGTATGGAGATGAGCACGCACCTTGTCCGTCACATGAACCAGCAGCGATGAACCAGGTTCATCGTGTTAGAGTATTTAGATATGCCTCAATTTATAAAGATAGAAAAACATCATTAGAAACCAGGGAATCATATTAATACATGGCAAGAGAGTATGGAAGTAAAGTTATGATACTGAGCAATGATTAGTCTGGTTGATTATCTATGTTAGTGTTTCTAGCCAAAACAATTTTATTTTTTTCATTTTTCAATTTTTTTTTCATTTTTGTTTTTCTAATTAGGTGATCTTAATCATCCCTAATTCAAGCCGGTTTCTCTCAAAATGCTCCCTACTCAGTGCTTTGGTAAAGATATCTGCAATTTGCTTGTCAGTATCACAAAATTCAATTGTGATCATTCCCTTTTCATAGTTATCCCTAAGGAAGTGGTGTCTAACATCTATGTGCTTAGTTCTCTTATGATGAACCGGGTTCTTGGTCATACTAATTGCACTAGTGTTATCACAGAAAATAGGGATGCATCCCACATCTATACCAAAGTCCATGAGTTGTTACTTGATCCACAGCAACTGAGCACAGCATGAGGCTGCAGTCACATACTCAGCCTCAGCAGTAGACAAATCTACTGAATTTTGTTTCTTGGTGGCCCAAGACACAAGGCAGGAGCCCAAAAAGTGAGCCATGCCTGAAGTACTTTTCCTGTCAACCAAGAAACCTGCATAAGCAGCATCAGCATATCCTACAAGGTCAAAATTACTACATTTAGGATACCAAAGGCACAAATCAGTGGTGCCTTTCAGATATCTCAAAATTCTCTTTACTGCAGTTAGGTGGGACTCCTTTGGATTTGCCTGAAACCTAGCACACAGTCCTACACTGAACACAATATCAGGTCTACTGGCAGTGAGATATAATAGAGACCCAATCATCCCCCTGTATAGCTTCTGATCAACGGATTAACCAGGTTCATCCACATCCAATTTTGTAGTTGAGGCTATGGGGGTGTCTATTTCCTTTGAGTCTTCCATTTTAAATTTCTTGAGCAATTCTTTCACATACTTTTGTTGATGGATCATTATTCCATTTGAGTTTTGCTTGATTTACAAGCCTAAGAAGAAGTTTAGCTCACCTATCATACTCATCTCAAACTTACTCCCCATAAGTATAGCAAATTCCTTACTCAATTTTTCAGAAGTCGCCCCAAATATAACATCATCCACATATATTTTCACAACCAGGAGTTCTTTACCATTTTCCTTTAAGAACAAGGTGTTGTCAATTTCGCCTCGTTTGTACCCATGTTCTAGCAGGAATTTTGATAACCGCTCATACCATGCTCTAGGTGCTTGTTTGAGACCATAGAGAGCCTTGTCAAGTTTGTATACGTGGTCAGGTGACTCCTTGCTTTCAAAACCTGGAGGTTGTTTGACAAATACATCTTCCTTCAGATAGCCATTGAGAAAGGCACTCTTAACATCCATCTGATGGAGAGTGAATTCCATGTGTGCAATAAATTCTATAAGAAGTCTGGTTGCCTCCAGTCTTGCCACAGGGGCAAAGGTCTCATCATAGTCAATTCCCTCTTCTTGACTGTATCCTTGAACAACCAGTCTAGCCTTGTTTCTTGTAACAGTTCCATCCTCATCGAGCTTGTTCCTGAAGAACCACTTTGTGCCAATCATTGATCTGTCTAGTGGTCTGGGTACTAAGTGACATACTTGACTTCTTTCACATTGATTCAGCTCTTCTTGCATGGTATTTACCCAGTCTGCATCCTGTAGGGCTTCACTAATGTTTTTTGGGTTCAATCAAGGATAGAAAGGCATCAAACGCACACAGGTTTTTCAAGGAGGATCTTGTTTTGATTCCAGATGTCAAATCTGTTATGATGTTCTCAAAAGGGTGAGAACTCTGGTATCCGTATGGTTTGAGCACCAACTGTTCACTTCTAGATAGTTCCATGGTGTCTTGTTGTTATGGAACAGGATCAGGGCCAGGGTGCACATGGTGAGTTCCCCCTGTCATGTTGCTTGGGGTAGTTGGACCTTGTCCTTCACCTGTTCCATCTTCCATATTTGCTTCAATGTGTTCACTACTTCTCACCAGTCCAAGCTCCTCGTTTTCTGGTTCCTGTCTCTCAGAAAGAGTGTTAGTTTCATCAAAGACAACATGCACACTCTCTTCTACAAACATAGTTCTTTTACTGTACACTTTATAAGCTTTGCTATGTGATAAATATCCCAAGAATACTCCCTCATCACTTCTGGGATCAAATTTACCTAGGGAATCTTTTCCATTATTGTGCACAAAGCACTTGCATCCTAAAGCCCTAAGGTGGGATATGTTGGCTTTCTCCCTTTAAGTAATTCATAAGGAGTTTTCTCTACCAGAGTCCTGGTCATGCATCTATTTATTATGTAGCATGCAGTGTTTATTGCTTCTGCCCAGAAGCTGTGGGGTAGTTTGCTAGAAAGAAGCATGGTTCTTGCCATGTCTTCAAGAGTTCTATTCTTTCTTTCAACAACCCCATTTTGCTGTGGGGTTCTAGGAGCATAAAAGTTGTGATTGATACCATGTTCATCACAGAACTCAGCAAACTTTGCATTCTCAAATTCAGTACCATGATCAGATCTTATTGATGCTAGTTGATTTCCTAACTGATTTTGAGTTTTCTTAACAAATGAGGTGAACATATCAAATGCTTCATCCTTAGATGTCAGAAATAAGGTCCAAGTGAACCTTGAATAGTCATCAACTAGCACCATTACATATTTCTTACCACCTCTGCTCAGAGTTCTCATAGGACCAAATAGGTCCATATGAACCAGTTCCAACGTCCTGGTGGTACTGACCATTTTCTTACTTTTGAAAGAAGATCTTACCTGCTTCCCCCTTGCACATGCCTCACAAACTTTGTCTTCCTTGAACTTAATGTTAGGAAGCCCTACCACTAAGTCTTTAGAGACTAGTTTGTTTAGCTGATTTAGACTTGCGTGACCAAGTCTTTTGTGCCACAGGAGGGGATCACTGTCCAACACACTTAAGCAAGTGAGTTCATTTTCAGACAGTGTGGACAAGTCTATGACATAGATATTATTCATTCTCTTTCCCTGCAAAACAATCTTGTCAGTAAGCAGGTCGATCACAAAACATTTTGTGGAAGTGAAAGCGACAAGGTTACCTCTGTCACACAATTGTGACACACTGATCAAGCTATATTTCAAGCTATCTATCATATACACATGTTCGATGGAACGTGTGTCATCCTTACCTACCTTGCCAACCCCAATAATTTCACCTTTCTTTCCATTTCCAAAGGAGACATTTCCTCCTTTGAGGCTTTCGAGTGAAAGGAAATGTTCCTTGTTCCCTGTCATATGCTTTGAGCAGCCACTATCCAAATACCAAATTTGGCTGCTTCCTCTCACTTGAACCTTCAAAAAGAATCAGGGGTTAGTTTTAAGAACCCAAAATAGTTTGGGTCCTTTTCTATGAGAGAATGGATGAATCAATCTTTTTCTGGCCCAACTTGGTAGCCATTTTTTCTTTTTAACAAAACTCTCATTTCTTCGACTGGCCTACTCTTTTGCAGTACACTCAATTTTGTAGTGGCCAGTCTTACCACAATGGATGCAGATTTTATTCTCAGGAAGAGTGAGATACTTGCTTTTGGGATCCCACTTGGGCAATTGACTCCCAAAGCCAAGCCCTCTCCGGTTGCTGCTATGATTCTCTTGAAGCCATGTTAAGGCATCAGAGGATTTATTCCATTTGCAAGTTCGATCTAATTCATGTTTGACTTTGCCAAGTTCTTCTTTAAGTGTTCTTATCTGTTCATCCTTGGCATAAATCTTATCTTTTAGTTTTCCCATATTTTCTTCTAACATGATATGAGAATGATCAACAACCTTTTTACTGGATCCTAGCTTCAGTTTTAAGTTTTCAGATTTTAGTTCTAGAATCTCAATTTCAAGTGGATGAACCTGGTTCAACAAGACAGTGTTTTTATTTTTAGATTCACTTACTCTAATTTCCAAGTTCATGCATTTTGCTTTTAGCATTGCACATTCTTTAGAAAGTTGATCCTTCTCTTTGGTTGTTTCTTCAGAATCATCCATGAAATAAAGTAGCAACTCAGAGATTTTTTCTTTAGATAGGAACTTTATTTTTTTTTAAAGATGGGAGATACTTACCTCTGGTTCTTCATGTGATTCCTCATCATATTCTCAAATTGCCATAGGCGCCTGATCTTCAGTCTAATCATCTTCTGATTCTTCATCTGAACTTTCCCCCCAAGCAGCAATCATAGCTTTTGTTGTGGTTTTCTTGGGTTGGACCAGTTCCTTCTTCTTGTTCCTTCTTTCATATCTCTCCTTTTTCCATTCCACTTCCCACTGAGGACAGTTCTTGATAAGGTGGTCAGTCTTTCCACACTTGTAGCATCCCTCGTTGGTTGGCCTTTCTGGAGCTTTTGCTTTGTTGTAATTTCCTACTCTAGAGAGGCCCTTCTTCCTTATGAGAAAGTTTCTGAATTCTTTGGTGATCATGGCCATCTCATCTTCCTCCAGATCTGCTCCCTCAGTGACCCTCAGTGTAGACTCCTCTCCTTCTTTGGAGCATCCATTTTCATTGTCTGCCTTCTGAGTTCATAAGCAGTAAGGTTTCCAATTAGCTCGTCCAATCTGAGGGTTGCCATATTTTTGAATTCCTGGATAGCAGTGATTTTACTTTCCCAGGAAATTGGTAAGACTCTTGTCATGATCTTCTCTACCCTGTCCTCTTCAAGAATGACTCTTCCAAGAGACTTAAGTTCATTTGACATAGTTGTGAACCTTGTGTACATCTCTTGGATTGTCTTTCCTTCTTTCATAGTGAAGTTTTCATACTGAGAGTATAGTAGAGTACCTCTTGATCTTTTTACCTGAGGTGTTCCTTCATGGGCTAGTGCAGCTTTGGATTCTGCTATACTCGTCTGGACCTAGTCCACACACTAGCCACTTTTTGGCCTTTGCATTCTTCTCCCATTTCTTCAGATCCTCAATAGTGCAGTCAGCTCTAGTCTTTGGTATATCTACACCTTCAACAGTCTTCTTCATGGTAGCTAGAGGACCATCAGTGACTATGTCCCAGAGTTCATAGTCTTCTCCAATCAGGTGGTCCTTCATCCTGTTCTTCCACCAAAATTAATACTGGCCATTGAAGAGTGGTGGCCTTGCAGTTGTTTACCCTCCCAATTTCCAGGTGGTGTACTGATTTTGATCTTTTCCAAGGTGTTAGCCTTTTCAAGGATAACCCGCTCTGATACCAATTGATGTTTTATCTACGTCAATACCACACAAGAGGGGGGTGATTTGTGTGGTGTCAAATTTTCGAGTGATGTCTCAATAGAAGAACCTGGTTCTTCTTGGTGTTCCAACTTCTACTGATGCGGAATAATAAATGCAGTAAAGTAAAAACGTAGAGATTTTTACATGGAAAACACCTGGCTCACAAGGTGAAAAAACCACGACCTACTACGCAGTAGGATTTTTCCCAAACTCTTCACTACAACTCTGAGCCAAACGGCATTTACAAAATAAACTTTTTTGTAAACCTAGGACTAACTCTAATCCCTTTGTGGCAAACTAGCCTCTAGCTAATTGCGACAAGCTTTAAGTTAACTCTAACTTGAACAGTGTGTACCTATTACAATTACTTATAATAAAGCTGAAAGATACAATATTAAATCACCTACTACAACCAACTAGACTTGAAAGACAAACAAATGGAACTGGTTCTTCTAGCTGGTCAGTAGCTTTTGTGCCGCACAAGGATTCTGCTTGCAAAATAACTCTGGGAATTTTGCTTTCAATTCTTGTTTCACTTCTGCCTTTGTGCGATCAATTCTTCAGTAAGAATGCTTCAACATTATATATCTGCAGTAGTTGAGATGTTCTTGTTTAGTTCTGATGCAACTCTTCCTTGGTAGAAGAGTTTGTGTTTATCTCAACTTCTTCCCTTTGTTACTGTCCTTCGTGAACTCGAACTCTAACCTCTTACCAATTTGCAACCTTTTCGCATTAGGAGACAACCTTTTGGTTCATGGATAATTCACAATCACGTTTATCTCCTTTACATAGATGGTTCTTGTGCCAATGGAACTGTTCAAGTATGTTTGCCCTGATGGACCTGGTTCAACTGTGTAGACATTTGTCAATCTTCAAAACCATGCAGTGACTTGGGTCAACAGTGGACCTTTTGCTTCTCGATATGGTGGATTTTGATGTTATATTAGGCATGGATTGATTGTCACCTTATTATTCCATCTTGGACTGTCATGCCAAGACAGTTACGTTAGCCTTGCCAGGGTTGCCTCGATTAGAGTGGAAAGGGACTCCTGGTCATCCTCCCAGCAGAGTGATTTCTTATGCCAAGGCTCGTCGCATGGTTGAAAAGGGGTGTTTGGCTTATTTGGCTCATATTCGTGATTCTGATGCTGAAGTTCTTCTATAGACTCGGTGCCTATTGTTCCCGAGTTTCTTGAAGTATTTCCTGCAGACCTGCCAGGGATGCCACCTGACAGGGCTATAGATTTTTGCATTGATGTGGCTCGGGGCACTCAGCCTATTTTTATTCCTCCATACCAGATGACCCCACCAAAATTGAAAGAATTGAAAGAGCAGTTGCAAGACTTGCTTGATAAGGGTTTTATTAGACCTAGCATCTCGCCTTAAGGTGCACCAGTTTTGTTTGTGAAGAAAAAGGATGGATCGATGAGGATGTGTATAGACTACCGGCAGTTGAATAAAGTCACTGTCAAGAATAAATATCCATTACCGAGGATTGATGATTTATTTGATCAGCTTCAGGGTTTCAGGGTGTTTTCAAAAATTGATCTGAGATCGGGCTACCATCAGTTGAAGATTAGGGTGTCCGATGTTCCTAAGACAGCCTTTCGGATGAGGTATGGACACTATGAATTTTTTGTGATGTCTTTCGGGTTGACTAATGCTCCAGCAGCCTTTATCGTCTTGATGAATCGGGTTTTCAAGACTCGTCTGGATTCTTTCGTAACTGTGTTCATTGATGATATTTTGATATACTCCCGCAGCCGAGAGGAGCATGAACAACACCTCCGTATAACGCTCCAAACTTTGAGGGATAATCAATTGTATGCAAAAATTTAAAGTGTGAGTTCTGGTTGGATTCAGTAGCTTTCTTGGGTCATATTATATCAGCAGAGGGTATTCAGGTAGATCCTAAGAAGATAGAGGCAGTCAAAAACTGACTTAGACCCACTTCAGCCACGAAAATCAAAAGCTTCTTGGGTTTGGCGGGTTACTACCGTTGTTTTGTGGAGGGGTTTTCATCTATATTAGCCCTAATGACTAAATTGACTCAGAAGGGTGCCCCATTTAAATGGTCGAACGAGTACGAGACGAGCTTTCAGAAGCTCAAGAAAGCCTTGACTTCAACATCGGTGTTGGTGTTACCATCAGGTTCAGGATCTTTTACGGTATATTGTGATGCTTCCCGCGTTGGGCTTGGAGCAGTATTGATGCAAGATGGTCGGGTGATTGCCTATGCGTCTCGACAATTGAAAGTTCATGAAAAGAATTATACTGTCAATGACTTAGAGTTAGCATCCATTGTTCACTCATTGAAGATTTGGAGGCACTATCTCTATGGTGTGCCGTGTGAGGTTTTCACAGATCATTGCAGTCCCTAGTACTTGTTCAAGCAAAAGGATCTTAACTTGAGGCAGAGGAGATGGTTAGAGTTATTGAAAGATTATGACATCACTATTTTGTATCATCCAGGGAAGGCTAATGTAGTGGCCGATGCATTGAGTAGGAAGGCGGTGAGTATGGGTAGCCTTGCATTTATTCCAGTCGGTGAGAGACTGTTAGCTTCAGACATTTAGACTTTGGCTAATAAGTTTGTGAGATTGGATATTTCTCCCAGTAGTGTTTTAGCTTGTACAATCGCTCGGCCTTCTTTATTTGAGCGTCAAAGATCGGCAGGATGATGACCCGCATTTAATGGTCCTTAGGGATACAGTCCGGCATAGTGGTGCCAAGAAAGTTACAGCTGGAGATGACGATGTTTTGAGGATGCAGGGTCGTATATGTGTGCCTAATGTCGATGGCCTTCATGAGTTGATCTTTGAGGAATCTCACAATTCTAAGTATTCTATTCACGCGGGTGCAGCCAAGATGTACTAGGACTTGCGGCAACACTATTGGTGGAAAGGATGAAAAAGAATATTGTTGCTTATGTGGCTCGTTGTTTGAATTTTCAACAGGTAAAGTATGAGCACTAGAGACCCGGTGGTTTACTTAAGCAAATAGAGATTCCTGAGTGGAAGTGAGAGTGTATCACTATGGACTTCGTTGTTGGACTCCCACAGACTTAGAGGGAGTTCAACATCGTTTGGGTTATTGTGGATAGGCTGACTAAATCAGCACATTTCATTCCAGTGGCAATTACTTATACTTTTGAGCAGTTGGCAGAGATATATATTCGAGAGATTGTTCGCCTTCACGGTGTGCCTGTGTCTATCATTTCTAATCGAGATACCCAGTTTACCTTGCACTTTTGGAGGGCAGTTCAGCGTGATTTGGGTACACAGGTTGAGTTGAGCACAGCATTCCATCCACAGACGTACAGGCAGTCCGAGCGTACTATTCAGATCATGAAAGATATTCTCCGCGCTTGTGTTATTGATTTGGGAGGTTTTTGGGATCAATTCTTGCTATTAGTAGAGTTTGCCTACAATAATAGTTACCAACTGAGCATTCAGATACTCTATGAGACATTATATGGTAGACAATGTAGATCTTCAGTTGGGTGGTTTGAGCCGGGAGAGGCTCGGTTATTGGGTATAGACTTAGTTCAGGAGGCCTTAGATAAGGTCAAGGTTATACATGATCGAATTCGTGCAGCTCAGTCCAGGAAAAAGAGTTACGCCGACCGTAAGGTTCGTGATGTAGCATTCATGGTTGGAGAGAGAGTATTACTACGGGTATCACCTATGAAGGGTATTATGAGATTTGGGAAGAAGGTTAAGTTGAGCCCTAGGTATATCGGGCCATTTGAGATTCTTAATAGAGTGGGGGAGGTAGCTTATAGACTTGCGTTGCCTCCAGGGTTATCCTCAGTTCATCCAGTATTTCATGTATCTACGCTTCAGAAATATCATGGTGACCTTTCCCACGTGTTAGATTTTGATTCTGTCCCATTGGACAAATATTTGACTTATGAGGAGGAGCCGCTAGCCATTTTAGACCGGCAGATTCGTCAGTTGAGGTCAAAGAGTTATCCTTCGGTTCGAGTGCAGTGGAAAGGCCAGCCCGTTGAGGCAGCTACTGGGGAGTCTGAGTCGGACATGCAGAGTAGATATCCTCACTTGTTTACCAGTTCAGGTAATTTTCTGTGTCCGTTCGAGGACGAAAGTTTGTTTTATAGGTGGAGATTGTGATGACCCAAAGGGTCATTTTATGAATTAAGACTCCATTCCAGGCTTATTAGCCTTAAAATGATTAATTTTAATTGCCTCAATTTATGTGCACAGTCCGAGTGTGAATCCGAAAAACGTTTACGTGAAAATATGAGAAATAATAATTTTGAAAGTTAAAATTTGGTTTTAGTTGACTTTGGCCAACCTTTTGAGTAAACAAACCTGAATCTGTGTTCTGACGATCCCGGGAGGTCCGCAGCAAAATATGGGACTTGGGCGTATGCCCGGAATTGAATTCCGAGGTATCTAGCCTTAGAAAATAATTTTTGAAGGAAATTGTTATACTGAAATTTTAAAGAAAATAAAGAAATGATAATTGTTTGAACTCATTGGTATCGGGTCCGTATTTTGGTTCCAGAGCCCGATACAGGTTTGTTATAATGTGAAAGTCGTATTTGTGAAATTTGATGAGAATCGGAATTTATTTGACGTGATTGGGACATCCGATTGAGAAATAGTGAAATTTAAGTGTTCTTAAGGAAAATCTTGATATTGAGGTAAAATTCGAAGTTTTTGATGTCATTTCAATGATTTGATCGCACGAGCAAGTCCCTATGATGTTTTTAGACTTGTGTGCATATTTGGTTTGGAGCCCCGAGGGCTCGGGTGAGTTTCGAGTAGGCCACGGAGTCTTTTGAGACTTAGAAAAATAACTGGAGTTAAAAAGTTGCAGGTTGCAGGTCTCTGAATCTGGAAGCGCGACAGCGCTTGGAATTCCGCGACTATGGACCAGGTTTCGCTGCAGCGCCCGAAATTCCGCTGATCGTGGATTTTGAATCCACTATTCCGCCGCCGCACCCCATATTTTGCTGACATCGGTAGGGCAGGGTCTAGAATTCCGTTGTAGCGAAATTATTTCGCTGACAGCGGTGACAGGTCCTGAGGCGCTTATAAATACAGTCCCTCTTTCTATATTTTACTACTTCTCAGAAATAATAAAACCCTAGAATGGAAGAGGCGATTTTTCCAAAATATTTTCTTTCCCAAATCATAGTAAGTGATTTCTAACTCATCTCTTTCAATCCTAAACTACTTTTTACAAGATTTCAACTTAGAATCTAGAATTCTTCATGGTAGAAGTAGGGATTTTTGGGAAAACTTAGGAAACCCATGATTTTTCAATAAAGTTAATTCCTTTAGCAATAATTAATGATATAAACTCAATTATGATTAGATACGAGTGAATTGAAGGCAAATTCTAAAGGAAAAGCTGTGATTGATCAGTGAGTGGCCTGCTGAGTTGAGGTAAGTGCTTGGTTTAACCTTGACATGAGGGAATAGGAATCCCCAACCTAAATGCTATGTGAATTGCATGTGTGTGGTGTATAGGTGAGGTGACGAGTATCTGTGCACTACCAAATTAATTGTTGAACATGATCCCTTCCCTATTCCCAACTTATTTGATTCCTGGTCTAATTGTTTGCATGATTTCTATGCCTCCATGTCTACTCGTTTTCATCAACTTGTTGTTAAGTATTGTTTCAAGAAATTTGGAAGTGTTAGTTGTTACCTTGGATTCATTGTGATATATGAAAGGTTGAGTTGGTTGTCAGTGTTCTACGATATATATATATATATATATATATATATATATATATATATATATATATATA
>MDKH01114933.1:0-19717 GCA_005239495.1 Nicotiana undulata | reverse complement strand
TAGCAAACAAGTGGGGAGTCCTATTTCCTCAAGCTAAAGTTAGGCCAAACACTTACCTCAATTATGCAAGCCACTCACAGATCAATTATTGCTTTTCCTTTTGAATTCACCTCTAAATTGCTCGAATATAATCAAAATTAACTTAATATCATTAACTAATACTAAAGGAACTAACTTTATTGAAAAATATAATTTTTCCTATGTTTTCTCAAAAAAAGTGAAAACCCGACCCCGGGCCCACTTGGTCTAAACTCGGGGTTCGGACCAAATTACGTTTACACATTCACCCACGAACCCAAGTATACAATTAATTTTGAAATCCGACCTCAATTCGAGGTAAAAATTTGATTTTTATAAAATTCCCTAATTCTAGCCAAACCCTCAATTTTTACCATGAAATTTTTTAGTTTTTGATTTAAAAGTGATGAAAAACAATGGGTAATTGAAGGAGTAAAGTTTAGAATTGATTACCTATGACTTGGGAATGATATTTTGTGAAGAAATTCGTTCCTAGGGTTGTGGGGTTCGAAAATTTGAAGAAGAAGAAGTCTACCCATTTTGTATTTATTTTTCTGCCAGCTATTCTGTCTCGTTTCTCCTGCCAAATGATACCTAAACTCTATTTTCTTGTGTCCAATGAATTTATTGTGACATGCTAATGAATTTAGGCTTTTGAATCACACAATTTGACCTTATAATGAAGGGGATATGTAGGTTTTAAGATTTACAAATAGTGCAGGTTTTTAATACGCCGTCGGGGGCAAATTCGTAATTAACCAGAAAAATCTGGGCAACCTTGGTAAAATGGCCATAAAATCCTCATACGATGTCCAAATTCGATGATTCTTTTTGCTACGGGTCCGTAATTACGATACGGATCTAATACTTTATTCAAAACATAAATCGGAGCTCATTTGTTCAATATGATATCATTTATGCTTGAAGAAACGACGTCGAAGCATAAGAAAGAACGAGCGCAACACAACCCAAAACTATTTGAAACTCACCCGAGCCCTCGGGGCTCTAAATCAAACATGCACGCAAGTCTAAAAGCACAATATGGACTTGCTCCTTCGATCAAATCATTAAAATAACATGTAAAATAACGAATTAAACCTCAAAACTCATTATTTTCCTCAAGAACACTTATAGTTCATAACTTTTCAACCGGATGTCCGAATCACGTCAAACGAACTCCGTATTTCACCAAATTCCACAGGCAAGAATATCATAACCAATTTTTACCGGTCTCCGGAACCAGAATACGGGCCTGATACTAATGATTTCAAACATTAATTCTTTTCATTATTTCATAAATATTTCTGCAAAACAATTTCTTTCAAAATTTGATTTCTAAGGCTTGGGACCTCGGAATTCATTTCCGGGCATACGCCCGGGTCCCATATTTTATTGAGGACCTTTCGGGATTCTCGGACCACATATTTGAGTCCGTTTACTCAAAATGTTGACTCAAGTCAACTAAAACCAAATTTTATAATTCTATAAATTATTGTTTCTTATATTTTAACATAAAAGCTTTCCGGTTTCACGTCCCAGACTGCGCACACAAATCGAGGTAGTTAAAATTAATCTTTTTATGGCTAATAAGACTAGAACGGATTCTAAATTCATTAAATGACCCCTTGGGTCATCACACTGATACTCATACTTTACTTTCTGACAATTTAAGCAACGAGCCACATACGCAACAATGTCCTTTTTCATCCTTCTCCGCCAATAATGCTGCCTCAAATCCTTGTACATTTTGGCTGCACCCGGGTGTATGGAATATTTAGAACTGTGAGCCACCTCAAGGATCAACTCACGAAGGTCTTCAACATTAGGCACACATAACCAACCCTGCATCCTCAAAACACCATCATCTCCAACTGTAACTTGCTTGGCATCATCGTGCCAAACTGTATCCCTAGGGACCATCAAATGTGGGTCATCATCCTGCTGATCTCTAATACACTCAATTAGAGAAGACCAAGCGACCGTACAAGCTAGAACATTTCTGGGCAAAATATCCAACCTCACGAACTGATTAGCCAACGTCTGAAGCTAACGGTCTCTTACCCACCGGAATATACGTAAGGCTGCCCATACTCACCGCCTTCCTACTCAATGCATCGGCCACCACGTTAGCCTTCCCTGCATGGTATAATATGGTGACATCATAATCCTTCAGTAACTCTAACCATCTCCGCTACCTCAACTTTAGATCTTTCTGCTTGAATAAGTACTGGAGACTGTGATGGTAAATAAAAACCTCACACGGCACGCCATAAAGATAGTGCCTCCAAATTTTCAATGCATGAACAATGGCTGCCAACTCTAAGTCATGAACATGGTAATTCTTCTCCTGTACCTTCAGCTGTCGAGACGCATATGCAATCACCCTGCCATTCTGCATCAATACTACTCCAAGTCCAACTCGGGAAGCGTCACAATAAACAGTGAAAGAACCTGAACCTGATGGTAACACCAACACTGGTGTTGAAGTCAAGGTTGTCTTGAGCTTCTGAAAGCTCGCCTCACACTCGTCTGACCATTTGAATGGGGCACCTTTCTGAGTCAATTTAGTCATAGAGGCTGATATAGATGAAAACCCCTCCACAAAACGACGGTAGTAACCCGCCAAATCCAAGAAACTCCTAATCTCCGTAGTTTTAGTGGGTCTAGGCCAGTTCTTGACTGGCTCTATTTTCTTAATAGTTTCTCATAGAAAATTACAGAATTATCAAATATATTCACGTCAACAAAGAAAATCTCCTTTCAAACCTTCACAATACCGATGACGAGATACGATGCTTGAAGACCTTGCAATTATATACCCAAATTAACGTGCCTCATTTAATGCCACATGGGCGGGCACCTACCTTGTAGATTAAAGCTCAATAATTATAACACGGATTTGGAAAATTATGCACAGATACATAATTTATTTATTTATTTATTATATTCAAATATTATTATTTTTATTATTATTATTATTATAATGAAATTTTCGAATAACCCTAACATGCATGACTCCCTGTTAGTACTATAGTAGGATTTTAATTTCACAAGGGAGAATTTAAACACAAGAATTTTCATCACAGAGATCTCGTCCTTACATAACTTCCACCACGGCCCGTAGCCCGATCTAAACATATCAAATCAAATTAAAATATGAGGATCTCACCCTCAATTCTGAATCACAAGTAATATGCATATCGTGCCACTCGAAACCTTCCTTTTTCTTCCTTTAAATATTTTCCGTTAAACAAAACTACAACACGTAATGATAGACATAGCTATCTCCATAGAATTTATCAATACTAGTGTTCACACAAGTAGATTTCAGAGTTACGAGGCTCACCCATGAGTGGAGCATATTCAAAGAATTTTATTAGATATGCATAACCGTATCAAGTTCAGGAAATCATCACTTTATAATAATTAGAGATTGTTCTTGTAATGACACCATTTAATGTAACGACCTCAGCCATACCATAGAAAATATATCAACAGGCTGGGTGGGTCTCCACCTCTAGAAATCTGACCTCCACTTTCGACATTCCGACTCCTTTTTCCCTAGCTGGTCATGTAGTTGAGTTGTAACTGCAATGGGGCATGTAGCTTGAGTTCTCTGATGAAATATGACTCTCCCAAGTCTAGGACAATTTCTACCACTAGCCGACATAAAGTATCAACTTGCCCTGAGTCGCACAAAATTTTACAGTCATAATTGAGTCCTTTAATGAGTATGTGGAATTGCTCTCTAGCTAGATGAATTGAAGTAGGAGTATGACAGGCTAACTTATCGAACCTAATGGCATATTCTGACACTGTCATATGACCTGACGCAACCGTTCAAACCTTATGCGCCACGTATTATGGAGAGTCCGAGAAATAACTCTTTCAAAAGCATTTATGAGAACTGAGTCAAGTAATTGAGGTTGCATTGGCTGATCATCCTCTTCGTAGGCTTGCCACAAATACCGGTAGCCATTTCTTCTTTTACCATGTGGACTCAAAACTGCTGAGCTACCCCCTTTATTCATATACATTTCATTATTATTTTGGGGTAACTCTCATCTCTATTTAAACACAATGATAACAAAAGTAGAGCTCTATACCGATAAATCTTAGCACGAACCATGTAGTCTAGAAGCTTTCTAATCATTGTATTCTCTCTGGAGCACCCCAAAATCCGCAACCGTGACTTCCGCACTGAGTAGACCTTCTGTAGATTTAAGGTTGTTTGAATAAGGTATAGGGTTATTAAGGAGACAGACATACCGCAATTCCCAGCTTTATCTCTTGCAAAATCTCATGCCTTATACATTCCAAGCCAAAACCGACATAACACATGACCCCGCAATTTATTCCTTGACAATGGACTTCCCTGCTTGGCACGAAGTCATAGGTCACAATGCCTGATAATCCACAATGTTAAACTTCACATCTCATATAAATCAACCCTGTTGCTTTCAACTATTCCCTTGTTAATCAATACTGGAGTAGCTAAAAATCCTTCTCTGATATGGGCTAGTCCAACATGTACCGACTGAGCTAGAACCTCCGCGTCTAGATTCATTTGAGACTGTACAATACGTGCTGATGTTCGAGCTTTAAACTGAGCTTTGTCTCTATCTCTTCCCCTAATCGTCGCGTTCATTAAGGCTTCATCTCTTGTCTGGTTGTAGACGCTTACGATAATAGAAAAGTTCATTCATCAATGGTATAATAAATTCGCACGATAAAGTAGAATAAAAGTGAAATTGTTCCTAACTTCATAGCCTGTGAGAGATAAGTACAGAGTACAGACGTCTCCGTACCAATCCCTCAGACTCTACCAAGTTTGTTCGTGAATTTTGAGGCCTCGGAAACCTGGATCTGATACCAACTTGTCACGACCCAAATTCCCAACCTTAGGGATCGTGATGGCGCCTAACACCACACTTGCTAGGCCAGCCAATGTTAGATTTTGACTAGCTATTTTCCTTTGATTATCCTTGTGAACATAATGAACTAAATTTAAAGTAATCTTAATCTAATGGTTTCCAGTGAATACTTTCAATTGTAAAACAATAAACAAATAAATAAATCGAGCCACGAACTAATTATATAAACAACTCTAAGACTACCCCAAGGTCTGGTATCACAATTCACGAACTACTAAAGAATACAACAAATAATGGGCTGAAAGAAATAATGTGTAACTGTTATGGATAAAATAAAACAGCGTTTATGAAAATAGGAGAAGACTCTCGGGATCTGCGAACGCCGACAGATATACCTCGTATCTCCAAATAAATAGATTGCCGCTCAAAATATCTCTACTTCTGGTCGGTACCTGGATCTGCACAAAAGAGTGCAGCGTGTAGTATCAGTACAACCGACCCCATGTACTGAGTAAGTGTCGAGCCTAACCTCGACGAAGTAGTGACGAGGCTACGGCGAGGCATTAACAATATATAACCTGTGACAATAATATATATCATAACGCAATAGAACAATTCTAAACGAACAAGAAAAATATAACTGAGACAATAAATATAAAGTAAGAAGGAAATCTAAACAAATAATTAAGTACTTCAACCAACAATGAAATAACTCAGCCGCCTTTTCCAAGCCTCAACTATAGCAAACTCTCAAATAATTTCCAAGTTTCCAAACTTTAACTTTAAATAAAAGTAGTGCCAAAATATGGAAAAAACAATAGTAATATAAAATGGTAGTTTTCGAATCTTTGTTTTTCTTTGAAAATCATTAAAAATATAATTGTCCTCTCTTATTGCTCCTTGTTGCGGTGTGAAATCCGATCCCACCAGACATATCATATCAATTTATTCACCCGTATTACGATCAGTTTATTCACCCGTATCACAATCAATTATCCACCCTTATCACAACCCCCTTATCACCGCCTTTCAAGTCAAGCCTTTCACAATATTTGTGTCTCGACAATTCTAATTAGAACAAGTTTCACTTTAAATAACAGTAAAAGCAGAATATGAAATAATGACAATAAAACAATGAGTGTTCCAGCCTTTATTTTATAAATAGTAAAACATGCATATTCTCCCTTATCATGGTCTTGTTGCGGTGTGCAATCCGATCCCACCTATTCACAATATCACAATCAATTATCCACCCTTATCACACCAATTTTGTTTATTCATCAAAAACTTTCACAGTTCAGGCTAAGCCTTTCACAACACTTTTATTTCAACAAATTTCAAACAGAAAACAGTAAAGCTCGTAAGCTTCAAACAATATCATTTCACAATAAAACCAACCAGAATATATGTAAACACCGTAACACAGTCAACCCAGCTCAATCTTTATGTACTATGATAGAATCAAGAGAATACCCAACATTTTTAACACACTTGCAACAACAATTGGCAATTATCGACTGGAATCAAATAGCCACGTAGAAACAATGCCAAACTACTCAACCATTTTGTACCACAAGGGAATAAAATAAACAACCAATACTCTATCCAAAATAATCACAACAATATTTAACAACAACGGAATAAGGCCAAGTAATCGTAGAAACAATAATAAACATAGAACAATTAAGCCAAGAATCAATTAACTTGGGAACGGGGAAGGGATCATGTTTAACATACCATTTGGTGGTGCATAGATACTCGTCACCTCACCTTTACAACACACACATGCATTTCACATAGCAAACAAGTGGGGACTCCTATTCCCTCAAGTCAAAGTTAGACCAAACACTTACATCAATTTCGTAGGTCACTCACAGCTCAATTACTGCTTTTCCTCAAGAATCTTGTTCTAACTTGCTCGAATCTAATCATAATTAACTCAATATCATTAATTAATGATAAAGGAACTAACTTTATTGAAAAATATAATTTTCCTAAGTTTCCTAAAAAAAAGTGAAAACCCGGGCCCGCTTGGTCTAAACTCGGGGTTCGGACAAAATTACGTTTACTCATTCACCCACGAACTCAAATATACAATTAGTTTCGAAATCCGGTCTCAATTCGAGGTAAAGATTCGATTATTACATTATTCTTCTACCCAAACCCTCAATTTTTACCATGGAAATTTCTAGTTTTTAATTTAAAAGTGATGAAAAACAATAAGGAATTGAAAGAGTAAAGTTTAGAATTTATTACCTATGACTTGGGGATGATATTTGGTGAAGAAATTCGTTCCCAGGGCTGTGGGGTTCGAAAATTTGAAGAAGAAGTCTGCTATTTTATATATATTTTTCTGCTAGCTATTGTGTCTCGTTTCTCGTTCCAAACGATCCGAAACTCGATTTGTATGTCTCCAATAGATTCCTTGTAAAATTCTTGTCAAGTTATGCTTTTGAATCACTCAATTTGACCTCATAATAAAGGATATATGTAGGTTTTAATATTTGCAAATAATGCAGATTTTTAATACGCCGTCAGTGGTAATTTCGTAATTAACTAGAAAAATCTGGCAATCTTAGTAAAATGACCATAAAATCCTCATACGATGTCCAAATTCGATGATTCTTTTTGCTACGGATCCGTAATTATGATACAGATCTAATACTTCATTCAAAACAGAAATCGGAGCTCATTTGTTCAATATGATATCATTTATGCTTGAAGAAATGACGTCGAAGCATAAGAAAGAACGAGCGCAACACAACCCAAACCTATTTGAGACTCACCTTAGCCCTCGGGGCTCTAAACCAAACATGCACGCAAGTCTAAAAGCATCATACTGACTTTCTCGTGTGATCAAATCATAAAATAACATGTAAAACTATGAATTAAACCTTAAAACTCATTATTTTTCTCAAGAACACTTAAAGTTCACTATCAGACGTCCGAATCACGTCAAATAAATTCTGATTCTCATTAAATTTCGCCGACAAGGCTTAAATATCATAACAAACCTGTATCGAGCTCCGGAACTAAAATACGGGCCTGATACCAACAGTTTCAAACGTTAATTCATTTCTTTATTTCATTAGTAATTCAGCAAAACAATTTCTTTCAAAAATTGATTTCTAAGGCTTGCGACCTCAGAATTGAATTCCGGGCATACGCCCAAGTCCCATATTTTACTGCTGACCACCCGGGATTGTCGAAACACAGATCCGAGTCCGTTTACTCAAGATGTTGACTCAAGTCAATTAAAACCAAATTTGTTAATTTTAAAAATTATTATTTCTTATATTTTCACATAAAAGTTTTCTGGTTTGACGCCTGGACTGCGCACGTAAATCGAGGTAGTTAAAATTAATATTTTTATGGCTAATAAGCCTAAAACAGAGTTTAAATTCATAAAATGACCCCTTTGGTCATCATAATCTCCACCTCCAAAACAAACGTTCGTCCTCGAACGGACATAGAAGATTACCTGAATTTGCAAACAAGTGTGATATTTACTCTGCATGTCCGACTCGGACTCCCAAGTAGTTTCCTTAATGGGTTGGCCTCTCCACTACACTCGGAATGAAGGATAACTCTTAGATCTCAACTGACGAACCTGCCTGTCAAAAATGGCTATAGGCTCCTCCTCATAAGTCAAGTCTTTGTCCAATTAGACAGAGCTGAAATCTAACACGTGGGAAGGGTCACCATGATATTTCCCGAGCATAGACTCGTGGAATACGGGATGAACTGAGGATAAACCTGGAGGCAATGTAAGTTTATAAGCTACCTCCCCTACTTTATCAAGAATCTCAAACGACCCGATATACCTAGGGCTCAACTTACCCTTCTTCCCAATATCTCATAACACCCTTCATGGGCGACACACGAAACAATACTCTCTCTCTAACCATGAATGCCACATCACGAACCTTACGATCGGTATAACTCTTTTTCCTAGACTGAGCTGCACGAAGTCTCTCCTGAATGATCTTGACCTTATCCAAGGCCTCCTGAACTAAGTTTGTACCCAGTAACCGAGCCTCTCCTGGATCAAATCATCCAACTGGCGATCTGCACCGTCTACCATATAATGCCTCGTAAGGAGCCATCTGAATCCTCGACTGATAGCTATTATTATAAGCAAACTCCACTAACGGCAAAAACTGATCCCACGAACCTCCAAAGTCAATAACACAAGCGCGGAGCATATCCTCCAATATCTGAATGGTCTGCTCGGATTGCCCGTCAGTTTGAGGGTGAAATGTTGTACTCAACTCTACTCGAGTACCCAACTCATGCTGAACTGTAACGACCTGAATGGTCGTTTTGTGTATTCGGACCCCATTCCCTTAAATAAGACTTTCTATAATGGCTTATCGTGATTTTTGACTTGCGGGGATGGGTGGTTCGGGGTTTGGAAGTGTTTGGAATAGTATAGGAATACTTGGTTCCTTAAGGTTGGCTTTTAAAGCCAAGTTTGACTTCGGTTAACATTTTGAGTAAACAACCTCGGAATCGAGTTTCGACGATTCCAGTAGCTTCATATGATGATTTCGGACTTGTACGTATGTTCGGAATGGGTTTTTGATGACCCGAGAGGGTTTCGACGCCATATAGCGAAATAGAGTTTCCTTAAGTTTGAAATTGGTTTGGAACGTGATTTTATGTTATCGAGGTCAGAACAGAGTTTTGAGACCTGGAATAGTTCTGTTATGTCATTCATGATTTGCCTGAAATATTTGGTGTCATTCCGAGTAGTATAGGTCGGTTCGGCGCATTGAAACCGAATTCAAAAACTTAGAAATTCTTAAGTTTGATCCTAGGGGGTTTGAGGGGTGATTTTGAGATTTAGCGTTGTTTCGGGTGTTTAGAAGGCTCGAGCGAGTACGTATTATGATTTAGGACTTGTTGGTATAATTGGACGGGGGCTCGGGTGGTCTCAGGTACCTCCCGGACACCACACGAGGCCCAAAACCAGCTGAAATTGCAGCTGGTGCACCTGATCTGATGTGACCGCAGGTGCGGGACCGCTCCTGCGGTGCTAGCCCCGCATGTGCGGGCCCAGTCTTCCCCGTCCAACTCGGCAGGTGCAAGCCCTAGATCACAGGCGCGAGACCGCAAGTGCGGTCCTCGAGCCGCAGGTGCGGTCCTCGAGCCGCAGGTGTGGAACCCCTGTAGGCCAGGTAGTGCACTTCCACTTAAACACGGGATTTCCTTAATTTTTTTCCATTTTACACCACCATTGAAGACTTGAGAGCTTGGGAAGAACTCTCCACTACCTAGCTACTAGGAGGTAAGTAAATACTATTTAAATGTTACATTTTTTCACCAAAACTTAGGTAGATTAACATCTAAATAGTGGAAATCATAGGGGATAGAGTGAAAACCTAGGGTTGATGAACTTTAGGGAATTTCATCACTTTTCTACCGTGAAATCATATAAAAATTATATATTAATGACCCTTAGGCTATGAGTGAGTGTTATCTTCGAAAATTTCCGGAATCCGAGCATGTGGGCCCGGGGGTGTATTTTGGAATTTCTTCAAGAATAGTGAATTTACTAAATAAGTAGGATAATTTCCATACCTTGAGCATGCATTGATGTATTTATATATCATTTGATTAGTTTCGAGTCCTCGGGTGTAAGATTTGGAGTTTCGAGCGCGTTCTTGACCAGGAAGTTGGTTCTACGCGAGGTGAGTCTCTTTTCCAACCTTGTAAGAGGGAATTATCCCCATAGGTAAATGTAAATGGTTGATTTTGTCCTTATTTGCGGGGGCTACGTACGCGCAAGTGACGAGAGTCCGTGCGTAGCTACTACTCAGTTGTGTCGGGTAGAATTTAGGACTTCACAAGCATGCCTCTATGTGCCTTACCTGTATCCTTACTTGTTTTCCTGGTTGCTTATTACCCTTGAAATTGACATGAGAATTTCAGAAGCTATGTGTAAGTTTAAGTGGTTAAATCCCTGAATTTAAGAATAATCTATGACAAATTCCTGAATTTCCTGATAATTATGTGTATGTCTACGAGCACCCGTGTCGCATGTATAATTCGTGAGCGGGGTAGCCTTATATTTATGTTAACCGCGTCGCATGATCGATTTGCGAGCGGGGTAATAGATGCATCTATTGTTCGTGTCGCTCGACCCTCGGCAGTGCACATTTAAATTTATGCGTCGCTTCGGCTGTACGCCTCGGCATATTATATGTTATGTGGTTGATTGAGAGTCTTATTATTATTCTTACCAATTAAATTGTTCTGTGAGAAAGAAACTTGTGATTTTTGTTAAATATTGTTACTTAGCCCTTGCAGGGAGGTCATTATCTTTATATATTGATTCTTCATGTCTACTTGCTTTCCGTAAATGTTATTACTGTTTAGATTCATTAAATCATATTATTGATGACGACCCTAGTGAGTAACACGTCTACCTCTCGTCACTACTTCTTCGAGTTTAGACGGGATACTCACTGGGTACATATTTGTTTATATGTACTCATGCTACACTTCTGTACTTAATTGTACAGGTTCTGAGGTTGTTGCACCTGGTCACCATTCGGGTGTTCGTCGCTGAGAGTACTACCGGGATTTGACTACACGGTGAGCTGCTCTTCCTGGCGTTCTGCAGCGGCACTGTGGAGCTTCTATTATTTTTGGGATATTTCTGTCTACCCCCTTTCAGACAGTTGTACATTCATTTTGTCTATTTGTATATTCCACTAGTCGCATGTGGGCTTGTGACACTAGGTCTTGGCACCCGTAGTTGATTCGCTAGTATTTTTGCTAATTCCGTTTATGCTGGCAAATGATTTTGGGTTATTTTAAATCAACTTGCTTCATTTCCTCACTTTTAGTAAAAGACTCCTTAAATTTACAAACTGGGTAAGTGTTTGAACATCTCATTTGTTTAAGTAATTTCGTTAGTAACTAGTGTTGGCTTGCCTGACTCGGTGTTGGGTGCCATCACGACCTGAGTAGGAATTTGGGTCGTGACATGAACTGCCCTCCAAATATGCGAAGTAAACTGCGCACCCCGATCCGAAATGATAGAAATGGGCACACCATGAAGGCGAACAATATCCCGAATATATAACTCAGCCAACCACTCTGAAGTATAAGTACTTGCCACATGAATGAAATGTGCTGATTTAGTCAGCCTACCCAAAATACCCCAAACCGCGTCAAATTTCCTCCGAGTCCGTGGGAGTCCAACAACGAAGTCCATAGTGATACGCTCCCACTTCCACTCAAGAATCTCTATCTGCTGAAGCAAACTACCAGGTCTCTGATGCTCATACTTTACCTGCTGACAATTTAGGCAACGAGCCACATACGCAACAATGTCCTTTTTCATCCTTCTCCACCAATAATGCTACCTCAAATCCTTGTACATTTCGGCTGCACCCGGGTGTATGGAATACTTAGAACTGTGAGCTCCCTCAAGGATTAACTCACAAAGGTCATCAACATTAGGCACACATAACCGACCCTGCATCCTTAAAACACCATCATCTCCAACTGTAACCTGCTTGGCATCACCGTGCCGAACTGTATCCCTAGAGACCATCAAATGCGGGTCATCATCCTGCCGATCTCTAATACGCTCAATTAGAGAAGACCGAGCGACCGTACAAGCTAGAACACTGCTGGGCAAAATATTCAACCTCACGAACTAATTAGCCTACGTCTGAATGTCTGAAGCTAACGATCTCTCACCCACCGGAATATACGCAAGGCTGCCCATACTCACCGCCTTCCTACTCAATGCATCGGCCACCACGTTGGCCTTCCCTGGATGGTATAATATGGTGACATCATAATCCTTCAATAACTCTAACCATCTCCGTTGCCTCAATTTTAGATCTTTCTGCTTGAATAAGTACTGGAGACTGCGATGGTCAATAAAAACCTCACACGGAACACTATAGAGATAGTGCCTCCAAATTTTCAATGCATGAACAATGGCTGCCAACTCTAAGTCATGAACATGGTAATTCTTCCCATGGACCTTCAGCTGTCGAGACGCATATGCAATCACCCTGCCATCCTGCATCAATACTGCTCCAAGTCCAACTCGGGAAGCGTCATAATACACCATGAAAGAACCTGAACCTGATGGTAACACCAACACCAGTGTTGAAGTCAAGGCTGTGTTGAGCTTCTGAAAGCTCGCCTCACACTCATTTGACCATTTGAATGGGGAACATTTTTGAGTCAATTTAGTCATAGGGACTGATATAGATGAAAACCCCTCCACAAATCTACGGTAGTAACCCGCCAAACCCAAGAAACTCCTAATCTCCATAGTTGTAGTGGGTCTAGGCCAGTTCTTGAGTGCCTCTATTTTCTTAATAGTTGCTCATAGAAAATTACAGAATTATCAAATAGCTTCACGTCAACAAAGAAAATCTCCTTTCAAACCTTCACAATATCGATGACGAGCTACAATGCTTGAAGACCTCGCAATTATATACCCGAGTTAACGTGCCTCATTTAATGCCAAATGGGCGGGCACCTACCTTGTAGGTTAAAGCTCAATAATTATAACACCGATTTGGTAAATTATGCACAGATAGATAATTTATTTATTTATTATTTATTCAATTATTATTATTTTTATTTTTATTATACAAAAAATTTCGAATAACCCTAACATGCATGACTCCCTGTTAGTACTATAGTAGGATTTTGATTTCACAAGGGAGAATTTAAACACAAGAATTTTCATCAGAAGGATCTCGTCCTTACACAACTTCCACCACGGCCCGTAGCCAGATCTAAACATTTCAAATCATATTAAAATATGAAGATCTCGCCCTCAATTCTGAATCACAAGTAATATGCATATCGTGCCACTTGAAACCTTCCATTTTCTTCCTTTAAATATTTTCCGTTAAACAAAATTACAACACGTACTAATAGACATAGCTATCTCCATAGAATTTCCCAATACTAGTGTTCACACAAGTAGATTTCAGAGTTACGAGGCTCACCCATGAGTGGAGCATATTAGAAGAATTTTATTAGATACGCATAACCGTATCAAGTTCAGGAAATCATCACGTTATAATAATTAGAGATTGTTCTTGTAATGACACCATTTAATGTAACGACCTCAGCCATACCATAGAAAATATATCAACAGGCTGGGTCTCCACCTCTAGAAATCTGACCTCCACTATCAACATTTTGACTCCTTTTTCCCTAGCTGGTCATGTAATTGAGTTGTAACTGCAATGGGACATGTATCCTGAGTGCTTTGATGAAATATGACTCTCCCAAGTCTAGGACAATTTCTACCACTAGCTGACATAAAGTATCAACTTTCCCTGAGTCGCACAAAATTTTACAGTCATAATTGAGTCCTTAAATGAGTCTGTGGACTTGCTCTCTGGCTAGATGAATCGAAGTAGGAGTATGGCGGGCTAACTTATCGAACCTGATGGCATATTCTGACATTGTCGTATGACCTGACGCAACCGTTCAAACCTTACGCGCCACGTATTATGGAGAGTCCGAGAAACAACTCTTTCAAAAGCATTTATGAGAACTGAGTGAAGTAATTGAGGTTGCATTGGCTGATCATCCTCTTCGTAGGCTTGCCAAAAACATCGATGGCCAATTTCTTCTTTTACCATGTGGACTCAAAACTGCTGAGCTACCCCCTTTATTCATATACTTTTCATTATCATTTTGAGGTAACTATCATCTCTATTCACACACAATGATCACAAAAGTAGAGCTCTATACCGATAAATCTTGGCACAAACCATGCAGTCTAGAAGCTTGCTAATCATTGTATTCCCTCTGGAGCACCCCAAAATCCGCAACCGTGACTTCCGCACTGAGTAAACTTTCTGTAGATTTAAAGTTGTTTGAATAACTCCTTTGGTACTAAGGTATAGGGTTATTAAGGAGACAAACATATCGCAATTCCCAGTTTTATCTCTTGCAAAATCTCCCGGCTTATACATTCCAAGCCAAAACCGACATAACACATGACTACGCAATTTATTCCTTGAGAATGGACTTCCCTACTTGGCACGAAGTCATAGGTCACAATGCCTGATAATCCACAATGTTAAACTTCACAGATCATATAAATCAACCCCGTTGCTTTCAACTATTCCCTTGTTATGCAATACTGGAGTAGCTATAAATCCTTCTGTGATATGGGCTAGTCCAACATGTACCGACTGAGCTAGAACATCCGCATCTAGATCCATTTGAGACTGTACAATACGTGTTGATGTTCTAGATTTAGACTGAGCTCTGTCTCTATCTCTTCCCCTAATCGTAGCGTTCATTAAGGCTTCATCTCTTGTCCGGTTGTAGACGCTTTGCGTGTTGTCGAGATTTGTGAGAGGACGATAATATAAAAGTTCAATCATCAATGGTAGAATAAATTCGCAGAATAGAGTAGAATAGAAGTGAAATTGTTCTTAACTTCATAGCCTCTGAGAGGTAAGTACAGACGTCTCCGTACCGATCCCTCAGACTCTACCAAGTTTGTTCTTGAATTGTGAGACCTATGAAACCTGGCTCTGATACCAACTTGTCACGACCCAAATTCCAAACCTTTGATTATCCATTTGAACATAATGTAATAAAAAAGTAAGCTTAATCTAATGGTTTCCAATGAATAATTTCAACTGTAAAACAATAAATAAATCGAGCCACGAACTAATTATATAAACAACTCTAAGACTACCCAGGGTCTAGTGTCACAATTCACGAACTACTAAAGAATACTACAAATAATGGGCTGAAAGAAATAATGTGTAAATGTTATGAATAAAATAAAATAGCGTTTATGAAAATAGGAGAAGACTCTCGGGATCTGCGAACGCCGACAGATATACCTCGTATCTCCAAATAAATAGATAGTCGCTCAAAATATCTCTACTTCTGGTCCGTACCTGGATCTGCACAAAAGAGTGCAGAGTGTAGTATCAATACAACCGACCCTATGTACTGAGTAAGTGTCAAGCCTAACCTTGATGAAGTAGTGACGAGGCTGCGGCGGGGCATTAAAAACATATAACCTGTGACAATAATATATACGATTACGCGATAGAACAATTCTACACGAACAAGAAAAATATAATTGAGACAATAAATATACAGCAAGAAGGAAATCTAAACAAATAATTAAGTACAGCAACTGTAACGACCCGACCAGTCGTTTTGCGTATTCGGCCCCTGATTCCCCAAATAATGCTTCCCGTAGCAGCTTATCATGATTTGTGACATGCGGGGATGGGTGGTTCGGGATTTGGAAGTGTTTAGAATAGTATAGGAACACTTGGTTCCTTAAGGTTGGCTTTTATGGCCAAGTTTGACTTCGGCCAACATTTTGAGTAAACGACCTCGGAACCGAGTTTCAATGATTCCAGTAGCTTCATATGATGATTTCGGACTAGTACGTATGTCCGGAATGGGTTTTGGATGACCCGAGAGCGTTTCGGCGCCAAATAACGAAATAGAGTATCCTTAAGTTTGAAATTTTGTTTGGAATTTGATTTTATGTTATCGAGGTCCGAACGGGATTTTGAGACCGACAATAGTTCCGTTATGTCATTCATGACTTGCCTGCACAATTTGGTGTCATTCTGAGTAGTATAGGTCGGTTCGGCGCATTGAAACTGAATTCAAGAACTTAGAAATTCTTAAGTTTGATCCTAGGGGATTTGAGGGGTGATTTTGAGATTTAGCGTAGTTTTGGGTGTTTCGAAGGCTCGAGCGAGTCCATATTATGATTTAGGACTTGTTGGTATAATTGGACGGGGGCTTGGGTGGGCCCAGGTGCCTCCTGGACACCATACGAGGCCAAAAACCAATTGAAAATGCAGCTGGTGCACCTGATCTTGTGTGACCGCAGGTGCGGTACCGCTCCTGCGGTCACATCCTCGCAGGTGCGGGTCCATCCTTTCCTGTCCAATTCCGCAGGTGCGGACCTTCTCTCGCATGCGAGACCTCGCAGGTGCGAGGTTTATCCATAGGTGACGACTCGCCGGTGCGGAAGTCCCTACGCAGGTGCGGTCCCAAGCCCCCTTGGCCTTCTTCACAGGTGCGACCGCTTGGCCGCAGGTGCGGTCCAATGGCCGCAGGTTATAGAATCACTGAAGGCGGTGGTTCATTTAATACGTGATTCCCCCATTTTTCACCATTTTCTTCCCCACCATAGGCGATTTGGAGAGCTTCCAAGAGGGTCTTCGGCCTAGCTGCTAAGAGGTAAGTAAATTCTATTTAAATGTTAGATTATTACACCAAAACTTAGGTAGATTAACATCTAATTAGTGGGAATCAAAGGGGTTAGAGTGAAAACCTAGGGTTGATGAACTTTAGGGAATTTCACCACTTTTTCACCATGAAATCATATAAAAATTATATATTAATGACCTTTGGCTATGGGTGAGTGTTATCTTCGTAAATTTCCATAATCCGAGCATGCATTGAGGTATTTATATATCATTTGACTAGTTTTGAGTCCTCGGGTGTAAGATTTGGAGTTTCGAGCGCGTTCTTGACCGGGAAGTTGATTCTACGCGAGTTGAGTCTCCTTTCCCACCTTGTAAGAGGTAATTGTCTCCATAGGTAAATGTAAATGATTGAATTGTCCTTATTTGCGAGGGCTACGTACACGCAAAGTGACGAGAGTCCATGCGTAGCTACTACTTTGTTGTGTCGGGTAGAATTTAGGATTTCACAAGCATGCCTCTATGTGCCTTACCTGCATTGTTACTTGTGTTCCTGGTTGCTTATTATCCTTGAAATTAACATGAGGATTTCGGAAGCTATGTGTAAGTTTAAGTGTTTAAATCCCTGAATTTAAGAATAATCCATTATAAATTCCTGAATTTCCAGATATTCTATGTATGTCTACGAGCACCCGTTTTGCAGGTATAATTCGTGAGCGGGGTAGCCTTATACTTATGTCAATCGCGTCGCATGATCGATTCGCGAGCGGGGTAATAGATGCATCTATGGTTCGTGCCGCTCGACCCTCGGCAGTGCACATTTAAATTTCTGCGTCGCTTCGGCCGTACGCCTCGGCATATTATATGCTATGTGCTTGATTGAGAGTCTTATTATTATTCTTACCAATTAAATTGTTCTGTGAGAAAGAAACTTGTGATTTTTGTTAAATATTGTTACTTGGCCCTTGCAGGGAGATCGTTATCTTTATATACTGATGCTTCATGTCTACTTGCTTTCCATAAATGTTATTACTGTTTAGATTCATTAAATCATATTATTGATGACGACCCTAGTGAGTAACACGTCTACCTCTCGTCACTACTTCTTCGAGTTTAGACGGGATACTCACTGGGTACATATTTGTTTATATGTACTCATGCTACACTTTTATACTTAATTGTACAGGTTCTGAGGTTGTTGCACCTGGTCACCATTCGGGTGTTCCTCGCTGAGAGTACTACCAGGATTTGACTACACGGTGAGCTGCTCTTCCTGGCGTTCTGCAGCGGCACTGTGGAGTTTCTATTATTTTTGGGATATTTCAGTCTACCCCCTTCCAGACAGTTGCACATTCATTTTGTCTGTTTGTATATTCCACTAGTCGCCTGTGGAATTATGACACTAGGTCTTGGCACACGTAGTTGATTCACTAGTATCATACTACTCTGTTTTATGCTGGCCAACGAATTTTTTTTTTTTTGAGTTATTTTAAATTACATTGCCTCATTTCCTCACTTTCATTTAAGGACTGCTTAAATTAAAACTGGATAAGTATTCGAACATCTCATTTGTTTAAGTAATTTTGTTAGAAACTAGTGTTGGCTTGCCTGACTTCGGTGTTGAGCGCCATCACGAACCTAGTAGGAATTTGGATCGTGACAACATGGTATCAGAGATCTAGGTTCACGTAGGTCTCACAAGTCACATGCAAACCTAGTAGAGTCTTGCGGATCGATATAGAGACGTCTGTATTTATCTTCGGGAGGCTACAAAAATGTTAGGAAAATCTCTCTTTATTCTTATTCTATCGTGCAGTCGATGGTCTTACTAAATATCACTCTTCTACTCTCTCACAGATGGTGAGGACTCGTGCAGCTGATATTCCAAGCTTGGGAGATGCCGCTACCCCCACAGTCCGAGGTCGTGGCGGAGACCGGAGGAGGGCACCGGCCCGAGGTAGGGGACGAGGGCATCCCAGAGTTACTCCATTAACACCCCCAGAAGATCCTATCTCTGAGGAGCAGGGTGAGGTTCCCCCAGCAGATCCAGCTCCGATAGATTTTATGACTGCACCAGGCTTCCAGGAGGTCATGGGTCGTATGATGCGGTTCATGGATACTATGACTCAGGCTGGTTTATTTCCAGCGGATCCTGCTACATCTCAGGCGGAAGGGGGAGTTCAGACCCCTACCACCCAGACCGCAGGTCATGCAGCGGCAGTATATCAGACTTCGGGTACTCTGCCCGCGGGTGGAGCACAACCAGCAATAGCACCTGAGCTTAGACCAGCTGCGGACGGCGATCCGCAGAAGTTACTTGATGGATGGAATCGATTGCACCCTCCTGTCTTCGGAGGTGAGAGGGGCGAGGATGCTCAGGACTTTATTAATAGGTGCAGGGATGGACTGCACAACATGAGGATTTTGGAGTCCCACGGAGTTGATTTCACTACTTTTCAGCTAGAGGGCAGGGCCCGTAGATGGTGGCATTCATTAATCCTAGGTAGGCCAGCAAGTTCCCTTCCTCTCACATGTGAGAAGTTCACTCAGCTATTCCTGTATAGGTATATTCCACCCTCAGAGAGGGAAGAGCTGTGGTATCAGTTTGAGCAGCTGGAGCAGGGG